>LBNU01015286.1:23555-38420 GCA_014162995.1 Artemisia annua
ATAACATTGATGTTCTTATTTATTATTCCGCTGCATGTTAGTCAATGTTATTGTTCCTAGATAATTAAAGGTTTAACAGCCTGGAGCCCGTAACGATCAAGGAGTGCTGGGTTCCTACAATACTGAGTTTCAAATTTCAAAATTAATGATATGCATGGAAAGGATTGGAGTTGATAGGTAGTTTAATGTCAACTCGATATGATTACTCGAGAAAATGAAGGAAAGTTTTAAATGAAATTGAAGGAATACGTAACTGATTTCTCTTTGTATTTAAGAATGGGGTGCTTCATTGACTGACTTTGTTTGCTTGGTAGTAGTGACGTGGCTTTAATGAGGTGGCTTTAATTGCCACCGTGGCTTTAATGACGTGGACTGAATTTCAAATAAAGCTTCTTTTATATATATATATATATATATATATATATATATATATATATATATATATATATATATATAACAGGAGGCGTTACACGTATAATGCCACCTCATTGCCCAGTCATTGCCATGTAATTCATTATCAGCCATGTCATCACATTCTGGCCATGTAAGCAATTTTTATAACTTATTTTCTTATTTTGTATTTTTATAGTTAATTTCGGATTAAAGGTAAATTCAATTTTTAAAAAAGTTAAAGCAGGTTCGAACTCATGACCATGTCGATATTGTGTTGTGTGTTAACCACTGGATCATTTAAATTTTTTGGTTATTTACTCTATGTCAAATTCTATAAACCTATCCAACCATCATTGACCTTTTTTATGAGATAAGTATCACAATTAGGAAACTCAAAAAAAGGACGTACACAAAAGAAAAACCCTAACCATCGGATCTCTCCATGAAGAAAACTCCACGATGTTGGGTTTTAATGATTGTTAATGTGTTTTTGTGCAGGTTGTAATTAGAACACGTACTCTTGGAATTCTTGGAACAAAAAGGAGACGGGCATGCATGATAATTAACATCAACTTAGAATAAACATGCCTGGATCAACATCATTACGGGTTTGAGGTGTGAATTTTTTGTTACTTTTCTTTGAGTATAATATGGTGACCAATTTATATACACACATGTATACATGTAACATGTGTATTTTTTATTATCCTGTAACTACTTACTTATTGCAAATGCAACTAACATAGATCGATCCATGAATCAGTGTCGTTTGGCAACTAACGTGGTTCAATCCATGAATCAGTGTCGTTTGTTTTCTTATAAACCTGATGATGGTAAGTTTAATTGTAAGTTTTCTTCATTGCCGACGAGTTACATGAATGCACCCATTCTGCCTGTTAGTTAATAGAATATCGGGTTTATAAAAATTGTATCATTCTAGCAGTGATTACCCACACTGAAGCAATCGATTATGTTGAGGTAATTTTTTCTTGCATCTTATATGTATTGTTGTCTTATTTTTTTTTGTTGCTGCCCAACATAAGAAACTGGATTTGCAACATCGAATGGATTAAAGAAAAAGGGTATTCTTTAGTGTTTCAACCTGTCATTTGATATCTTACAATTTTTGTTTGAGCCCTAGATTACTGATGTTAAGGAATAAGAAATTAAATTTGACAAATGAGAATCTTTTATTGATAGGTTGTACCTACTACAAAGGGCCAAGCACTTGCTGATGAGTATGGGATTAAGTTCATTTAATAAATTTAGATAGAGCTGAATTTAGGGAAAAACTCTTCAATTGCTGTTGGATGGCGAAAAAGAACCAAAAAATGGTTGCAGCTAGAGAAAAATAAGGGTAATTGTTTTTATTTTTTATTTTTGAATTTCAGCTCATCTGATCATCTGAATAAAAATACGACATACGCAGGCACATCATATTACGGGTACCCATATGTGCTTATATGATTTGCTATAATTCTACTATCCTACAGTGTATGTTGGTCCCTAACGGTTTGAGATACGATATGAAATTGCAAATACTAAAACTGAATAACTTTTATTATCGGTCTAACCTTTGTAATGTTACATGTTTACATCTATATATACTGCACGAATGGTTGTGTTCGAACCATCGTGCCTGTTTGCTGGGTACATCCCCCAAACGTCACACCCTTTCAAATATAGGGCTAAATACATTTAACTAACTTAACTAATTTATTCGGTTATTAAGTTTACTATCTACGACTTTGGTCCTTCTAGTTTGATGAAGCAGTAAAACGAGATTATCCACTTTCATTCTCCTCCTTAATCTTGATTGCTGCTTCGACCTAAGTCTTGTACTCCGAGCATTTGTCGCATTGTCACAAACTTCAATCTTGGTAAGGCTTTCGTTAAGATGTCGGCTCTTTGTAGTTCTCCACTAACGTGTTCCACATTGATATGACCATTCTCTACGCATTCCCGAATAAAATGATAGCGAATGTCTATGTGCTTGCTCCTTCCATGAAATACTGGGTTCTTCACGAGTGCTATAGCTGATATGTTGTCAACTCTAAGCGTTATCCTCTTTTCTTGCCATCCAGTCAATTCACTAAGTAGTCGTTTTAACCACAAAGCTTGACATGCTGCTCCAGTAGCTGCCATGAATTCTGATTCACATGATGATAGTGCCACTGTAGGTTGCTTCTGAGTACTCCAAGTAATGGGTGACTCTCCAAAGTAAAATACGATTCCAGTAGTTCCTTTTCCTTGATCGCTGTTGATCCCATAACTACTATCGCTGTAACCTGTAATCTTGCAGCCGCCTTCTTTCTTGTATATTATGCCATGCTCCTTTGTTCCTTTGATATATCGGATTACTTGTTTAACTGCCTTCAGGTGATGATCCTTCGGGTCTTGCATAAATCTGCTGAGTAGTCCGACTGAATAACTAAGATCTGGTCTTGTATGCAGTAAGTACCTTAAACTTCCAATTAAACTTCGGTAGTAAGTTGCGTCAACTGATTCTCCATCTTCCGCCTTGACCAACTTAGTGCCGGGATCCATAGGTATCTTCGTATCATTACTGTCTGCCATACTTGTCTCCTTCAAGATCTTGTTAATATATCCTGTTTGCTTGATTGTAATCTCTCCTCCTGTCTGTGTAACTTCTATCCCAAGGTAATAAGCTAGTAACCCTAAGTCACTCATTTCAAAATTATCCTTCATTTGGGATTTGAATAAGTCGATTTCCTTCTTTGGAGTTCCCGTGATTATCAAATCATCTACATATACTCCAACTATCAGTGTAGAAGTCTTGCTTCTCTTCGTATAAACTGCTTGTTCGAGATTACACTTCTTAAAGTCTAATGACTTCAAGGTTTGATCAAGCTTTATGTTCCAAGCTCTTGGCGCTTGTCTTAAGCCATACAACGCTTTAGTTAGCTTGTAGACTTTTCCTAGGTTTCCTTCTTGTATGAAACCTTCCGGTTGTGTAACGTAGACTTCTTCCTTCAATTCTCCATGTAAAAATGCTGATTTTACATCTAAGTGGTGTACTTGCCAACCATGATAAGCTGCTAGTGCCAATATCAGACGAACTGTCTCTATCCTAGCTACTGGTGCAAACACTTCATCGAAGTCTATTCCTTGTTCTTGTACATAACCTTTTGCAACTAATCTTGCCTTATACTTTATGATCTTTCCTTTAGCATCTCTCTTGGTTTTATAAACCCATTTGAGTCCAATTGCCTTCTGATCCATTGGCAATGTTGTGAGGGTCCATGTGTTATTCTTGTTAATTGAATCCAATTCAATCTTCATGGCCTCAATCCATTTCTCATCCTTTGATGCTTCCTTATAATTTCGAGGTTCTTCTTCTGTGAAGAATAAACTAGGTGCTTCTACATGCTGTGCAGTTTCATAAATATCTGCCAATCTTCTTCTTCCTCGAACTGGGCTATGATCATAACTTTGACCTGAGCTTCCTAATGAGCTACTTGTAGGTCCTTCTTCCTCTTCTGAGTTAGGGTCATAATTGTATGTCGGTGGTGTGATTGGTGAGTCTGGATCTGATGTTGGATCCGGTAATGGATACAAATCATCGTCGTTTTCTAAGTTGACTTGCAAAGGGTTTTCCTTTTCAACTTCGCCTTCCACAAAACTAGTCCAAAATGTGTCTTGTGTACTTGTATCCTCTTCATCTTTTTCCCAATCCCACGGTTTCGTTTCCATAAACTTTACGTCCCTACTAACATGTTTCCTTTTTCTTACTGGATCATATAGCCTACATGCTTTTGATCCTTCCTCTACACCTAAATACACCATCGGTATGCTTCTATCATCTAACTTCTTCAAATGAGGCATTGTTATCTTAGCATAAGCTGTGCATCCGAATATTCTTAGGTATTCCAGGTTTGGTTTCCTTTTGTAGAGTGCTTCATATGGTGTCTTATCTTCCAGGGCTTTCGTAGGTACCCTGTTGAGTATGTAAATGGCGTGTCTGACTGCTTCCGCCCAAAAAGTTAAGGGTAACTTCATCGCTTTCATCATACTCCTAGTTGTTGATAACACTGTCCTATTTCTTCTCTCCACTACTCCATTTTGTTGTGGTGAGTATGGTGCTGTCAACTGTCGTGCTATACCATTTTCCTTACAGTACTTGGTGAACTCATTTGATGTAAATTCACCACCTCTATCTGTTCTTAGCATTTTTAACTTCAACTTCAACTCCATTTCAATCTTCTGTCTAAATTCCTTAAATGTGCTAAATGCCTGATCTTTCGAGGTTAGAAAGTAGGCCCACATGAAACGTGTGCAATCATCTATCAATAAGAAGATGATCTTCTTTCCAGAGTGTGTGGCTGGACTTATGGGACCACAAAGATCTCCATACACTAAGTCCAATGGGTTCTTTGATCTGAATTTAGCTTTGTGTGGAAATGGTGTTCTAATGTGTTTTCCTAACAAACATGCATCACAGATTTGTCCTGCATGAGTTATCCTTGGTATTCCATTTACTAGACCTTTCCTTGTCATCTTGTCTAACGCGTCAAAGTTCAGATGACCTAATCTAGCATGCCATAACCATGCTTGGTTATCTACGTTTGCTAAGAGACATATAGGTGCCTCTATCTGTAGTCTAATACTGTAAAGTCGATTCTTTGATCTTTCTACCTTCATCAACAATTTCTTACTCTTGTCATACAAAGTCAATAAGTTTCCATCCATGATGATCTTGCAACCTATCTCGGTAAGTTGTCCTAGACTTAGTATGTTACTCTTGAGGTTTGGAATGTAGTAAACGTCTGACACAATCTTTTGCTCCTTGTTTCTACATCCTAATAGTATTGAACCTCTACCCTTTATCTCCACATACGATCCATCTCCAAAACGAACGCGTCCAGTGATGCTTTCGTCAATATCCTTAAAATGACTCTTGGTTCCCGTCATATGGTTACTTGCACCATTATCTAAATACCATATGCTAGCATCTGTTGTAGCATACTTTCCGGGTTGTATTTGTCCTTCGTTCAACAAAACTTCTTCGTGTTCAGTTTCGTGCCTAGCCATTAATAGTGATGGTTCATCGTCTTCTAAGATAAGGTTTGATTGTTCCTGGTTTGTTGATGGTTTTCTGCAGTCTTTCTTAATATGTCCTAGTTTCCCGCAATTGAAACATTTTGCTTTCCTTATATCCCACTCACGTCTACCTTTATTAGACTTATCTTTGTGAGTTGAGTTTTCTCCATTCGAGTTATCCTTAGACTTGTTGTTTTGCCAGTTCCCTCGTGAGTAGTTTGATCTACCCTTATTCTTGGAAAAACGTTTTCCATTCTTAGAGTGTTCGCCTTGTGCGAATAGCAAATTATCCTGGCTTTCTACTTGACCTCCCTTTCGGAGTTTTATTCTTTCCTCGAATGCCTTAAGTTTTCCAGTGATCTCATCTAAGGTAATACTGTCAAGATCACTTGTTTGTTCTATGGATGCTACTATCTGAATGAATCTATCTGGTGTGGAGTCTAATAGTTTTCTAACTAAAAGTGATTCATCCATGGTCTTTCCTAATTCTTTTGCCTTCGTGGCATAACCATTTAGTTTGTTCGTAAATGCATCCACCGTTTCATCTTCCTTCATCTGAAGGGCATTAAATCCAATCATCAATGATTGTAACCGTGCTTGTTGCACTTTCTCTTCTCCAACGTGTCTCCTTTTCAACGATTCCCATAATTCCTTAGCCGTTTTACAACTTGCTACTTGTAAAATCACATCTTCGGTCAACGCTTGATATAACAAGGCAATAGTTGCCTTATCTTTCTTATCATCTAATTGTGCGTTTTCCTTAGGCTCTATTGTCTCCCATAAACCATGTGCTTCTAATATAACCTTAATTTGAATAGCCCAAACCGTATAGTTTGTGGTTTTAAGTTTAGGGCATTGGTATTGTGCAATAGGTGTTACGGGTTTCACTACGGTGTTGTTAGATTCATCACCGGCCATCTTAAAGGAATTTATAATCTTCACCTTCTTACTTGTGTGAAAATTCTAATCTAGTGGTATCACTTAATCTCTACGGGATCAATATATAGTTATCGGGATATCCTAATAGTATAAACAATGTATCTATACTATAAAAATGAAATGAGATCCAAAAATTTGAATTTTGTTGTGACCTCGTTGTTGTGTTTATTAACACAAACGTGTTCCCTTGTTGTCGATACTAGAACTTGTACCAACTATCGCCTTTCTTTCCCTTGTTCACCAAAACTAATTCGCGTACACCCTTGATGTCTTGTCGAATTGTTTTCCAAAATACCACTTCTTCACCACGTTGTTCCTTCCTTTCCTTTGTGTCGACTTGAAACCCTAACGTGCCCTAGACCTTCTTGATTATGTCTCGGCTTCCCTCCAAAAGTCACCAAATACTTTCGGTAAAACAACAACTTTGTTGTTTGTTGTTTTTCTTGATTTCCAAGTGCTTGTTTCCACAATATACACCAAATACCTCTCGGTATTTTCTAGACAAACGGACTTGTTTGTCTTCCTTTTTCTAATACTATTTACGATAGTATGTCTTTTCAAACAAGGTTTAACGTATCGTTTATACCTTGTTGCCTATGTTGCTTGTTACTAATCCAACGCTTTCCCACAATACTTCTACTTTCCTTTCTTCTTTTGTTCCACACCGTGTGTTCCCAACAAGTCAATACCCTCGGTATTTTCCAAAACAAATGATCAGTTTGTTTTCCCCTTCGTTGTTGTTTTGTATTGCTAGCGTGCGCCAAACAATTTCTAAGATTGTTTTCTATTATTCTCGGTACCTTTTCTCTTGTCCAAGCAACCTTTCTCTTTTTCTTTCCTACGTGTTGCGTTATGTATAGCAACAGTGGGTCTTCTCTTGACGTCGTTCTCCTTCCAAACTGCCACGTTAAGTTTGTTGGCAAATGGGTCTTAGTTCCTTCCAATTTGTTGCGTTATAACAGTGCAACAAAGGGTCTCCTTGGTTTGTTGTCGTGTGGTTCCAAACACCAACAAAGTTTCTGGAAAAAAAAACCTTGTGTTCTTCTTCTTGTTTTCTTCCTGTTTCGTACAGCAACACACAACACAACCACAAAGGTCACCACTTCGTTTGGTGCCCTTACTCTTTGCAATTTCCCACAAGTATTGGACGTGCACTTCCTTTTCCTTGCGTACAAGTTATCCAGGCAACGTAGTTGTTTGAAACGTTGCGTCTAGTTTTTCTGTTTGGGTTCCTTTTGTTCTCGTTTGGTTTTCTGTTTTTGGTTTCGAAGTGTAACGAGCGTATGGCTCTTGATGCCAATTGTTGGTCCCTAACGGTTTGAGATACGATATGAAATTGCAAATACTAAAACTGAATAACTTTTATTATCGGTCTAACCTTTGTAATGTTACATGTTTACATCTATATATACTGCACGAATGGTTGTGTTCGAACCATCGTGCCTGTTTGCTGGGTACATCCCCCAAACGTCACACCCTTTCAAATATAGGGCTAAATACATTTAACTAACTTAACTAATTTATTCAGTTATTAAGTTTACTATCTACGACTTTGGTCCTTCTAGTTTGATGAAGCAGTAAAACGAGATTATCCACTTTCAGTGTAACAGGCAAATAATACCGCCAGCTTCGCTAAAATTTGGTTCCTCATTGTATCAGGCGCTATAGACAACACTACAGCTGTTTCTGCAGTCTGCCTTAACACAACTAAACGTAGCCGACAACCTCCTGATACTGGCTATCATGTAAGTCCAGATACAACCGGTTCAAACAATAGTAACACTTGCAGGCGCACCGTCACCCAAGGTTAGTTACCCTCTTTAACATACCTCCAGTTAGCAACAATGTTTAAATGCACTGTATTTGGTGTCTTCTTACTGGTCTTAAAGGTTCAGTCTTACTTATGTTTAAGCCATTCATCTAAGGATGTGAGTGAATGGCTGCTTGCTTTGGTTCAATGACCTCATAGACATCTGAGATTAATTAACCATGTTTTGTGCCAAATTTCAGGGGTGGTGTCAGCAAGTCACAGTTCAATCAAGTTCTGAACATTGAGTTGGACCAGATAATTGAGGTTTGGGCATTTTTTAAATTCTTTGAATGAGTTTTAGTACTATGAGTTTTGGTAAGTAAATTGTATGATTGTTATTATTATTTTGTTTTCTCATTTATTTTATACATCTATTCCGCATAATGCGATACAAGACACTTAATTGGTATGACATTATTTGTTATTTACAGGTTTGGTTGGCTGAGACTGATCCAAATGGCGCACTTACTGATTTTGCTGGAGTGGTTTAGAAGGAACCTGAGAAAACAGATTAGTGAGTCTATTAGAACTTCTTCTGAATCCTAACTTGGCCAAACATTTAGGGCAATAAACAATCATTATATGTTAATTGTTAATTTAAGCGACGGATTGGTGGTAATGATGCTACTTTGCTACTAAAATTCTTAAGGTGATATTATGTTTCATATTTTGGTATATTTAGGTAATAATATCTTATTAGAAAGTATTCGTTTAATTAAAATGCTAATTAATTATCATTTCAAGCAGGGTGGAACAATGGTGTCCTATGGCGGTATGGCTAAGAAGCCTGTAACTGTAAGTGACCTCTAAGCTCATACATTTAGCAAGATGTATTTGTCTGTATCGTGGAATAAAGTTAAACTCATATTATTTTGTACGCTATTTTGTATTCTCATTTCATATATCATTTTCTTTTAGGGCTGCTTGGATCTGCACCTACAAATTCATAATAATAGATCATTAGATAAATTCTGAATATTATAGAGTTGGAGTAAAAATGAGTTGTAAAGAAACCATAGCAGAGTAGATGTAAAGCTTGAGGAGATTGGTTAAATGGCTTTATGAAGGTTAAATGGCTTTTTGATGGGCTTATGAGCTTTGTGAACAGATAATAACCTCATTTTTTTATTGGTTATGAGCTTATTAACTTGATCTTATGATCCTCACTATGTTCTTACTCGAAGATGATAAGCTCATGAGCCATAAAAAAATGAGATAATTAGCTTTTCATGTTTTCTATGCATAGTCCAAACCACTTTAGCTTATGAACCTCACTAACATATTTCATTTCATACATTCAGGTTCACAAACTCGACCTCCTCTCATTGACCCCACAAAGAAGGCCCCTTCAGGTGTCCTTTCACGAACAATATCCTAAATGTTTTATCGTTTCATTCAGGAACTAGCTTTCATGATTGAAACAATTTTGATTTTTCTATGCTATGATTGAAACAACTTTGATTTTTCTCTCTTCCTTTTTGACAGCTTTTCCTGGCAGAAGTGATGTAAAAGGTGAAAACTGATACAAGTTTCAGATAACACTTAAACATACACTCATGAAATTGTTATAGACCCACAGAGTGGTACTTAAAGTGATCAAAAGAAAATGGAAGTTTGTACAATAAAGGCCTTGCCTAATTTTGACTATGGTAACTAACAAAATGAGAACGGATCATTGTAGGCAAAAAGCATGAAAATTTATTGTGTCCAATGGATATGACATTATGACAACCATCGACTATGGTGAGATGAGCGTTGGTTACTGGACACCGTTAGAGGGAATCAGGAGAGCACACCTCCCTACCCATCTTTATTCCGGTCTTGGTGCAGAAGCTGTAAACTGGCATGGAGGGACTACGACTGCTATAAAAGGCCGTGTGTTGCAAACAACTCCCACTAACGAATTAAAAATTGGTGCTGTAAAGATAAAACCCTTTAAGTACTTCAAGGATAAACCATGATGTTTAAAAAAATGTTACAACTGCCACTGGGTTCTCTAAAGATGTTTTTGACGCATGTCTTCATAGGCTACCATACTAAGTGTCCTATGTATTAACTTCATACGATAATACCACTTACGATGACCCTGTGCAGAAGCTCTCTAATCAGGTATATTCACTGTCTGACTGAAAACAAGAAACATATTATTTACCATGTTTAAGTAATTTTGCATTCTATTGCTTTGTTTGTGGACTGGAAATTGACGCAGTCGTTGGTGATTCAACAATCTTGCCCAATAGATCCGAGTATGTTGACTTTACAACAACTCACAGTGACTTGGATGTAGGAACAGTAGGAAAAATCAAGGAGCCTGACATGTGGTTCTTTCTAGAGCCACTTCACTGGGGTGTATGGTTATCAGCTATTGGTTCTCTTATCACAACTTGCATTGTAATCTTTTGTTGTAGTTTATTATCAATAGGGCTCACCCGTGCACGCTCTAATTTTTATGTGTTTAGTGTCTAGGAAGTTGAAGAAATTTGATATATTGTTAAGTAATTTTTGTGTTTAGTGTCTAGGAAGTTAAAGATCAACTTCTAGAAACCCTAATATGTAATTAAGAAACTTAACCCGAACCAACAATTACTTTCGGCAGCTTGAAATATTCATATTACTATAGTATGTAAATAAGAAACCGTGACCTCATTTGTCCAGAAAAACACTTCTTATATTATACAAGTTTTCACAAACTTGATGGAAAAACAGAAGTTGCATGCTGTAGGGCGCATCGTGAAGGGACATGATGATTCAAAACAATGGTCGCAGCCTGTTAAAGTTTAGGTTTGCATTACTTAAAAGTGGCCTTTTGGCCTGATGGTGCTAAGCCAACCTCGGATGGGAGCCTTGAGGGCATAGGTTTATATTCTGACATTATAACTGAACATACATGCATATACATGTATATTGATGTGTTTTTATACTTTTTAGGTGGGAAGGCATCTGATAGAATTGCTTTTGCAGTGCACTTATTTACAACCTCCAGCTGATCAATAAAGTGGTGCAATGCCACCTGATATTCTACTTGCGTTTATTCACACATTTAGAACTTCAGGAAAGAAGGACAGAGAGTGTTCATACTCTCTGTAATTGATAGATTGTTAACCAAAGGGGTCGCAATAATAACAGTGTTAGGGGGTTGTAAGTTCTTTAGTATACTTTTGGTTACTTATAAATAGTTCAACCTGTAGCTTCTTCAACTAAAAGTGTTTGCAGGTGGGTTCAACCCGACCCACACTGAGAGACGTTTATTTTACTTTAAGCAGTTTTGACCCGCTGCTCAACTCCCCTGGCCCATTTTTCCACTACTACAAATCAGTGTCGATGTAACCATAATTAAGTACATCAATCAAACCCGGATCTAATATTTTATATGGTATAATCAGTCCAGTGGTGGATTCATTGTTGTTTCAAGGTATGCAAGTTCAACTCACATGCCTCCCTCTATTTTAAGCCGTGGTATCGGCTGGCAGGTAACTTATCCTCATATTCCAGTTTCTTTCTTTCAAATATTTAAGTTTCAAATTTTGAGAGAAACAACTTCTTATTGTACACTAATATGAAAAAAAACAATATAGGATGTCTGTTATTTTACAAACGTTCTCCTAAAGTCAAGACTCGCCCATAAGTTGAAATGCAATTTATTGACTTATATTCTGTTTGTCATACATTTAATTGCAGCATCTTTTTAATTTGCCAAATTTCAAAGGTAAAAATTTCTTATTCACCCAAATTTGTTGATTTACACTAAAGCTAAACAATTTCATAATGCTTTATTAAGTTAAAAGTTGGAATTCTCTTATGCCAGAGGAAGTGTGAATTTCCATTTTTGACGTTTTATACAATTCTCTTTTTTATTATGGAATTGGCATTTTGTTGTCTGGAGTGTTTGGAACAGTGAACGGGTCTTCGGTATCTATGTAAGCCACTTCACTTCTAGATCACAACTTTTTGTTGCTTTGTTTGACGTGGACCCATCTCATGTTCTTTTTGCAGTGAGAATGTTGGTCTTTTGGCATTGACCCGCGTGGGCAGTCAAAGAGTGATACAAATCTCAGCCGGTTTCATGATTTTCTTTTCCATTATTGGTAAGTTGTTCGTAGGTGGAGCGACACCAAGTGGTTAATATAGGGTATAGGACAAAAGAGGCTAGACTGAGAATAATTTGCCCAAATATGGTTTAGAAAATGATTTAAGGAGGTTTTCGGTATTAAAAACACAAATTGTAATCTGCTCGACTCATTTGACCTATTTCGAGTTCTAGAGCATCCAACATGAATTTTACGGTTGGATTTAGAGTGGGTGCGTCAGACTACGGGTTGAAAAGGGTAAATGTAGTACGGGTGAGAAATTGATGTTTCTGGTTAAACCAAAACATTTTTAATTGCTATAGCAGCAATCTTAGTTTGATAAGTTGAATATAAGTATCACATTCACAGTTGAAAATTTGTTGTTTTGACCTCCAAAAGTCAAAACCCCAGTTCAAACTTTGACATATTTGGGACTTTGGACAAATAAATATTGATGCAATTATATTGTGTAGGACACTTGAGTATGAATATCGATGTGTATAGTTTTGGGGTGGTTCTATTTGAGTTATTATCAGGACGACGAGCAATTGCTTATGAGAGATGTGTTGAAGAGACATCGGTGGAATGGGTGAAGCCGTTTTTACGTGACAATAGAGGAGTATTAACAATTAAGGACACACAGTTAGGAGTATTGCATGAAATCTTTTCCAAGGAATTTATGCTAACTTTATTAAAAGTACAACTTAGTAAAGTTTCAA
Source organism: Artemisia annua (assembly GCA_014162995.1). Classification (NCBI taxonomy): domain Eukaryota; kingdom Viridiplantae; phylum Streptophyta; class Magnoliopsida; order Asterales; family Asteraceae; genus Artemisia; species Artemisia annua. Next base: position 36,545 of record LBNU01015286.1, read on the forward strand.
CTGCCCCTCATTGTCATATCAGCTGTGTTCGTAGCCAAGTGGATATTTTATCAGGTAGAAGTTCCATGGGTGAGTCTTTGTTTGTCTATTCTATCAACTTATTTGGTTTTATTCAATTTTGGCAGTTGTGTTTTTTTAATGCTATAATTGTATAATTTTATCACCTATATGCAGGACTTGGGTTAGTCGGTGTTACCAATATATAACGACCTATAACCACCATTGAATCAACTTTTCCGTTTGCAAAAGGCAAAAGAAAGTTGGCCAATGAGCCTGAACATGCATTTAACCCGAATTTTGGTCATAAGAAACTATGTATAAAATAAACCGGTGTTACCCAAGGTGTTGTAAACGCCGAAACATCGTTAAGTGATAAGCTAAAAATAACAGCTCTTCGTTGGCCTGTGGCTATCGATAATGTTGTTTTCTTTAGGCCAGTTAGTGATGTTCGCACAAACAAGGATATTTTCTTCAGTTACCTTTTTTAAGTTTCCTAATTAAATTTTATTTAGGTTACAAAATATAAATTACACAAAAACATATAACAAAGGCATACATAAAACCAATAAATCCAATAAAAAAAATAAATATATTTATGATTCACTAACATATAATCAAGGATATTTTAAAAAAATATATATCTTAAACAACAACTATGCTTGCCTCCACTGGGTGGGCTTCAACATCTAATAGTGTAACAAAATTTATTTTCATTAACTGACACCATAACAAAACTTATTTTCCACTAAACTTATAAATTTTTTTAAACCTAAACTAATACCATAACAAAATTAAATGAAATCGATGTCGATAAAAATAATATTCAAATAACTGACACCATTAAAAGTGTCATCATAAGTCATGCCCGCCCATCGGGCGGGCTTCGACATCTAGTATATATATATATATATATATATATATATATATATATATATATATATTGGGTAAAGGGGTATACCCCGGTAAATATATAACCAAAAAAATGTTAAAGTACAAATGGAATGTGGCTGAATTACCACATTAACCTCAAGCACACGCTTGATAAACTAGTGTTTATGACAGGCCATAAACACAAACAAACCTAGCTAATTACAAATCATCAAACTAGGTATAATAACAAGAATAAACTTGAACAAGCGAACATCCCGCATCCACCCAGAAGCACGAAGGAAGCAAAGCGACCCAGGAAGTTTGCCTCCTTAAAAACCCTTTCCAATAAAAACCCAGAGGGAAAAACCTTGGAGTAGGGAAAAAGAGTACAACCCTTATGTAACACCCCCAAAATTCGTACAGCGGAAGACTTACAAGCTTTCGGGGTGCTACGGGAAATTGGTATCATCACAAGAATAGATAACAAGATATCATAGATGCAAATGTAAACTAGGTCAACATAAGGTTAAAGTTTACATTCATCCAAAATCTTTTTAAAGGAAAAGCCCATAGTTAATAAAAGTAAATAGGTCCAAAATAGAAATATCAGAGTTCCATCGATGTCTCAAACCAAGCCAAGATCCAAGCAGCATAACCGTTGTCCAAGTAGTGAACGCAAGACTTCTAATTACCTGAGAAATACATGCTTAAAAAGGTCAGCTTTCGCCGGTGAGTTCATAGGTTTAATGTAAAATCAATACGGGACCTGAGGAATTTTAGCGCTATGTGTAACTAGGGTAGGTATAGACTCATAATCACAATCTCAATCTCAATCTCAAACAATCAATCGTTTATCATCTTAGGAAAGATGAATGGTTATGGTGAGCAGGCCTCTCAGCGGTCACTAGTCAGGCTACAGCAAGGAACCACCCAAGTCTGTCCCGAACCTAGGCCGCGATAGCGTCTATTCCAAACTAGGGTCAAACGCCCTAGCTCTAGGTCAACG
>LBNU01015286.1:59225-79215 GCA_014162995.1 Artemisia annua
TCTACACTTGAGAATTTGCTTGCCTCCAACAAATGCGCTTTTATCCACGTCAAAATATCAGCTAGGGTAATTTAACAGTAAATAAAAGTAATTAACCAACAAATAGTTTATTCCACCTACGTCATCAAAGAGACGGAAATCATCAACCTAGCCCTTAGCAAAGTAGATTACCATAGCATAAAAAGGAACACAGTGACCCTTAATATGAATTACCTCCTCCCATTAGCGTAGCTAGTCATCACTCACTAAGATGTAAAACTATCAAACAACGGGCTGTTATCGAACAGGTTTGGGACTTAGGTGCATACCGCATAGATGATACTGATAACACCATTGTACTGTTTTATTATTATGAGTATTATTTTAAGGTGGCCTACATAATATTGATTGAATGTTGGACGAGTTACACTAATTCTTGGTCAAATACATGCACAACGGTGCACGTTGCGTGATTAACAAGCACCCACATGTCTCGACACTCAACTCTAAGCCTTAAAAAGAAATAACCACACACACATACACAGTACTTTTAACTGCCAAGTATTTACTGGATGGTCTGTGCATATGTTTTTTTAGTCTCTCTTATTGTTATTTCCTAGATATCTTGAAGTTTATCTGTTTTTGAACTTAATGTTCATCTCTCTATATATGTTTCTTTTTTATTTTTTTTATTTTGTATTTTTTTTTTTGATATTATGGTGTTGGTACTGCTTATGCTATCTCTAGCGCCAATACCACTATATACATAACACATGAATTACATCCCACCTTAGCAAGGGGCCGTTTGCGGGTTTTCCCCGCTATACACACTTAATAACTACCTTGAACAAATCATCTTTTTATCCAGTCAATCGTCATATATCTTCAATTATTACCAGAACATCACGAAATTTAAGATAATAGACACAGAACTTGAGGCCGTCACAGATTAAAGTAATATACAATTATTATACAACTCACAGTACTGGACATGGGCGCGTTTGATTTGGCCATAAATCGATACCTTCTTCCACGCATACTTCGTAATGGTCGATTTACTTACACCCCTACCTCCACCTTGGAAATGTGCTTAGCAAATCATACAAGTCTGATCACTCAAAATGTGATAACCCTTTAATCTGATGTCTTAAGTTCTTACCAGATATATACTTTTCCCACATGAGTCCCAATCCGCTCCCCAAAGACAATATTCCCAAGATTGACTCGACCTGAGCGTGTCATCGTATTTGAGGCTAACTAAATACAGTAATACAATGACAATTAACTACACTAACTCAGGGTTTCAAAGAATATTAAACAAAAAAAAAAAAAAAAAAAAAAAAAAAAAAAATCCACAAATGTTTGTCACAATAAGCACTAAAATGAGTGCATCAAGGTAAAGGTCGCCAGTACTTCCCCAAGTGCACATTGGTTTTTAGTAATACAATAGGGAGATTAGTATGTTGCTTACAATATGACGAATAAAGTTTTTTTTGTTTTTTTGTTTTTTTTTTTTTTTTTTTTAATAATGTACCAGCGTGTAGAGTAAAAAAAATTGAGATTAATAGTTTTTTTTTTTTTTTTCCCTACCACCCCTGGTAAATTTATTAACGTGTATGAATATTCCAGAATATATTAATCTTGGACACCACGCGAAGTTAAGTACATGCGCCGCATCTACCTATGTCATGCGCCGCATCGTACCCTCTGACATAAACTATAAATACCCCAAGACATATACGAATTTTATGTGCAACAAAACCCTAAGGAGAAGAACTCAGTCGAAGAAGCATCACAAGACACACCCAAATCGAAGATATTAGAGCTGTAAGAAGGTCCTGCATGTATTTAATTCATTAAGTAGTTTTGTTTTATTGTAATAGTACTCTTTAATTCATCAGGATTGATGGGCTGACATCGGCCACCAAACCGTACCCCTTAATATTGCTTTCCCATCAATTAAAGTCTATATGATGATGTCTTTGGTAACTTATATTAGTGCATTGATAACCTATGTGTTTAGTTGAGTCTTCTGGGCTACCATACCTGTTCCTCGCCTATTTAGCTGATGTCTTTGGATAAATAGGATAAACATAAGTAATCATTAAGGGTTTACTCGCCGATATAATGCGATCCAACGAGAAAGGTTTAATTAAATACACTTCATATAGAACTAGCAATAAAACAAGTGACAAGCTACTTAACTATCAGGACATGCCTTCTTTTGCTTCTAACTATCTATCTGTGTATGTGTTTGCTATTCGCTGATTCGTGCTCATTAGTTTAATTTACTGTTTAATAAAACTAAACTGTGCCAGTCTCTCAGGCTAAACCCCCTTTCGTTAGATTAGGCTGTAAAACTAACTTAGGATATTAAAATACTGATTAGATTAACTAGATAATACGTTCCACTCTTAGTGATCGACACTCTACTTACCATTGTATTCATACTGACCAGATACACTGCTCGTTAGGTGCGTGTGTTATTGATAAGTTGGCTAAATATAAATTTAAAACTTAAGTAAGCATTAATACTGCTAAACCGCAACGACACATCGCGATCGCATCAAGTTTTTGGCGCCGTTGCCGGGGAGTGAATTGTTATTATCTGTAAATCTGATTAGTAATTTAATTAGAATTTCTTTTTATTAGGTTTTTAGATTCTAACGACTAACTTTGTTGTATATTAGTTAGATTGCATTCATTGTATAATTTGCATATTTTCTATTATTTTTATTTTATTTTCTGTAATTTTATTTTTGTTTTTATTTTTATTTTTCTTTGTTTTCTGCATTAACTACTATCGTTGTATTGTGCTGATACAAACGATACGGTGCATCTGATTCTTAGATACGGCTCAGATGCGCCGCATTGCGTTTTAATTTTTAAAATACAACGCGAGTAATAATTCGAGTACGACGCATCTATCCCTAGATACGGCGTATTCTGTTTTTAAAAAAGAAATTTTTCGAAACCCTAACGCCATATGACGCATCTGTTTTCACAGATACGGCGTATTATATATTCAATTAAAAACAGTTTTCGAATTAATTAAACAAGAAGCGACGCATCGATTTTTATCGATACGCCGCATTTACTGAATCAAAAATCTTATATTTTTAAGCGTAACGAAAATACGGCGCATTAGCTNTATAAATTTAAAACTTAAGTAAGCATTAATACTGCTAAACCGCAACGACACATCGCGATCGCATCAAGTTTTTGGCGCCGTTGCCGGGGAGTGAATTGTTATTATCTGTAAATCTGATTAGTAATTTAATTAGAATTTCTTTTTATTAGGTTTTTAGATTCTAACGACTAACTTTGTTGTATATTAGTTAGATTGCATTCATTGTATAATTTGCATATTTTCTATTATTTTTATTTTATTTTCTGTAATTTTATTTTTGTTTTTATTTTTATTTTTCTTTGTTTTCTGCATTAACTACTATCGTTGTATTGTGCTGATACAAACGATACGGTGCATCTGATTCTTAGATACGGCTCAGATGCGCCGCATTGCGTTTTAATTTTTAAAATACAACGCGAGTAATAATTCGAGTACGACGCATCTATCCCTAGATACGGCGTATTCTGTTTTTAAAAAAGAAATTTTTCGAAACCCTAACGCCATATGACGCATCTGTTTTCACAGATACGGCGTATTATATATTCAATTAAAAACAGTTTTCGAATTAATTAAACAAGAAGCGACGCATCGATTTTTATCGATACGCCGCATTTACTGAATCAAAAATCTTATATTTTTAAGCGTAACGAAAATACGGCGCATTAGCTTCTGCTTATGCGGCGCATTTAATTTTTATAAATATAATCGATTTTTTGATATTTAATAAGATACGGCACATTCTAATTCAAAAGCGGCTTATCGGTTTTCTNGCATTTACTGAATCAAAAATCTTATATTTTTAAGCGTAACGAAAATACGGCGCATTAGCTTCTGCTTATGCGGCGCATTTAATTTTTATAAATATAATCGATTTTTTGATATTTAATAAGATACGGCACATTCTAATTCAAAAGCGGCTTATCGGTTTTCTGAATAAAAGTCTGATTTTAATTTTAACGTAATAAGATACGGCGTATCCTTTTTCTAGGATACGGTGCATCACCTGCAGATATCAGCAACTTTTATTCTTCGCATTCCGTTTTCATTGCTAATTTTTTGATGTTTTACTTTCTTGGGAGCGTTTCAAAGACTTATTGATGAAATGTCCTCAACATTATCTAACCACAATGCAGGAGGTAATATTATTTTATCAAGGACTGTACGTGCCTACTAGACAAATCTTTAATGCAAAGGGAGCTGTACCACAAATAAATGCAGCAAATGCTAGGAAAGCCATCCAAGAAGCTGCTGATTTTTCTCAAAAATGGCACGATGGAACCTCTACTAGATCTAAGAGCAGCACTAATTTTGACGGTTTGCTGCTATACAAGCTCAATTGGACAAGATTAGTAGAGATATGAAGAAAAGAGATGAACAAGCATATACTGCCCAAGTTGGATGTGAAAAATGCCAGGGAACTCACTACACCAAGGATTTCCCTACAAAGAATGAAAGTGAAACCTTTGAAGAAGCATACTATACATAATTTGGTCAACCATTCTAACCTTCAGAAAAGTTTAGGGATGCTGTTCCAGGATACTATCAAAAGTACAATGGAAATCCCGCATACCAAGGGAGAAGGCAAACTTTGGATGTCACTTTAAAGCAAATTATGGCTGATGCTAATAAAAGACATTAAGAGAACACTGCTTTGATCAAAGAAATCCGAGCTTCAACAGAAACTATCACAAGAAACCAAGGTGCTTTGATCAAAAACTTAGAGCAACAAATCGGTCAGATGGGCAAGGTTCTTCAAGAAAGGGGAATTGGAAGCCTACCAAGCTCAACTGAAACTAATCCGAGAGATCATGTCAAAGCCATAATCACTACCGAAGAAGTCATGCCTAACTTACCTTTTCCCGAAAGATTGAAGAATCGTAATGTTTTAAAACCCCAATATTTCTTTAACTCTTCAATCAGTGTTAGGAGGCTACTCAAGGAAAATTCAAGAATTGAAGAGGAGATCAAGGCTGCAATGAAAGAAGAGAGCTCTGCAACCGATCTACACGCCTTGCTTCATAAAGAAAAAGAACCAAGAAGTTTTACCTTACCTTGTTCAATTAATAACATGTCTTTCAACAATGCATTAGCTGAGTTAGGAGCTAGCGTTAGTGTCATGCCCTTTAAGACTTTCACTATCCTAGGCCTAGGAAAATTAACACCAACTAAGCTGATTATTGAATTGGCCGATAAAATAGTAAAACGACCTGAGGGGATTGCTGAAAACATACTATTTAGGATCGAGAAATTTGTGTTCCCCGTAGACTTTATAATACTAGATATGCCTGAGGATAGACCTCGACCTAGAAGCTAGATTTATGGGAGAAATCTTAGTAGAAAGTAGATCACTTGAATACTATGATGGAGACTATATTGAATTAAATGATCTTAAGACACCATTAGAATTCAATGATAAATCTATAAAAGATGATGAACCCAAGGAAAGAAAAATTATGGGTATCCCTAGGGTGAATGTAATAAACATTAGGAATAATGATGAATTTGAGGGGTATCCTAGTTTTTGTGATTACGGTAGAAAAATCCATGTTGATTGCGCCTACAATTTACAATTTCCTTTCATGATAGGATACAAACAAATTAGCGCCAACTTCTTTCCTATTTTACCAATTAACGTAATGTCAAAAACCTTTTATAATTCTATTATGAATAAGAAGGTTGAATATAAAGGAAAGAATGTCGTTGGAGCTTTTATTAACGTACCTGTTTTTGTTGGAAGATTTATTGTTGTTACAGATTTCACAGTAGTAGAAGACATGGATGCCTATCGTGATAAAGAGATGGGTGATGTGATTGTTGGCAAACAATTTTGTAGGGAGATTTCTATTAATGCCAGAAGATTTGAAGAAAAAATCACCTTCCAAAATGGGAGCGACGTTATTACTTTCATGATACCTCGCACTCACCCAAGTTTTAAACATGCCACTAACAAGTATTGCTACAGGTTTTCACCATTTCTTCATGTAGATGACAAGGACAAACAATATGGGATCAAGTACCCATATCAAAAGATGAAGGGATTCTATGAAGGAGTGTTGAAGTTGGGACCTGAATATGTCCGCGATAAGTTAATTAGCGATTACATCATAAAGTGGTATTTGGATATTAATGACGGAAAATAGGAGCTAAACGTGAGTCTAAATTGAAGACTCTGGAATAAAGACAAGTGCTGACCGGGAGACAACCCGAATTTTTATCTTATTTTTCTGTTTGTGTCGAGTCTGTCAGACCTGCAGAAGATGCGGCGCATCTCCATCATAGGATGCAGCGTATCATCTGCACAGGTCATATCCATTTTAATTTTCTACATTTTTATTTTCTTTTGAACATTCTGTCAGTTTATTTAATGCGGTGCATCCCTGTTAAAGGATGCGACGCATCTTTTATTCTGATTCGTATTAATTCCAGGCTCGATACGGTGCATCCTCTTCCATAGGATGCGGCGTATGGACTGACCTGATGATTTTCAATTTTTATTTTCTATGTTTTATTTTTACTAACTACTAATGAATTATGCAAGTTCAAACATTCTTAACTCAGGTGTTTTAAAGTCTTGATGGTATAATAAATTCCTGTACTTTCTGTGGAAACATCATTCATTGAGCTTAAACGTTTCTCATCCACAAGAAAGTAGATTTTACTCGAAAACGCATAATGGAGGATCATACCGAGCTAATCTCAGGGGAGTTTTTACGTTCTAATTCTTTTATTTTCCAGTTTTTAACTTTCAATACGAACAACGAGGACGTTTTTTTAACTTAAGTGGGGGGATGGAGAATTAGAACGCTTACTTGTCCCAAACTTTTCAAAATATGCTTAAAATGCGCTTAATTTATCAAAATTTAAAATTTTTTTTAGCATGTTTTTATTAAAGTATAAATTACATAACCGCACACATAACTTTATTTTACCAAAAATTTAAAACTTTAGTGCGCCGGTGACTTGTAAACATTAGAACTTGGCTTGTATACTATTCGAGACCACCATAATAAGTATTATCGATATAATTGGAGTGACTTGTCTAACTTGGTAAATTTCTAGGATTACACCCAAATAGCCTTTATATGTTATGTGATATTAACTAACTACATTGGTTAGTTAACCCCCGTATAAACCCTTTTGTTTACTCTCACTTTTAGAGTAAGATACCCCTAGAAAAACCCTCAGAGCCATTCTTTCGTTTCTTACACCTTTGTTATAATGTTTCGTTACACCCTTACACCTTAACCTACCCTGTAGATTAAAATCCGTGGTTAGTTACTTTAGGCAAAGTGTGTTTCCTTACATTAACTGTGTGCGCGTGCGTAATTCATTATCCTTGGTTAGGTCGGGAAATTGTACAATGCAATTGGAGTGAAAGTATATATTGTATAATTTTTAGTGTATTTTTCATGTGTTTACTACTTTCACTATTACAGTTATTTTTGAAAGTTATGAAAAGTATGGAAAACTTATCCGGAAAAATCGTGATAGAAAAAGTTGTGAACTTTAAACATTTATGTTAGTTAAAAAAAATCGAAAAAATAGAAAAGAAAAAGAAAGAGAAGAAGTTGGAAGTTTGTTTTAACCAACTTATGTAAAGTTTTGTATTAAGTGGAAGATATCTCCGCTATTTGTTGTTGTATTATATTTATGGATTGAATGGGAGTTGGCCGTTATAGGAACGCCAACTACGGTTTATTCTTTGTTTAAGATTTTATTGAGTATAATTCGTGTCTACCTAAAGCGTGAGGTACATGAGTCAAAAGCGTGAGTTATTCAATGATATGAGTCTTATTCATGGGATGGTTGGGAAAGTAATTAACCACACTTAGGATTTTAATTTATTTGTTTGTTTCTTTTTATTTTACACCAATTTATATCCTAAATGTTATCCTTCCCCAACCGTATTATTATATTCGTTGTTAGCTTTCGAGCATCCGGATATAATGATGGCTTAGTAAAAATATTAAATGTATGAATAAGGTAGTGACTATCCAAGTATTAGATTAATTAACTAACGCGCTAGCGATCTAGTGTATGACTTGGTGACCATCCGTTATGCAAATAACGCGCCAGCAATCTAAGAAGTGCACTAGTGACCATCGTTAATTGAAGCGTCATAGACTCGCGCCAGCGATCTACTAAGTTTATGCAGGAAATGTTTGAACGAAGCTAGGTTCAACCCTTAAGCCTCTAAACCCTATTTACCGCTTTAGACTTGTTACTCCTTGGCTTTAGTGGGGGAGATGCGTATACTTGTCAAGCTTATGATAGAATATTCGTCACAGCTAAGCAACTAAACGATTTAGAATTGTTTTAATATTGAAAATTTATTTTGTTTCTACTTCGTTAAGTGTTTGGTTGTGTGATTATGATAAAACGAATACGTGCTTAATGATACAAATAAATCCTAATACCTTTTAGGATACATTTTCATAATTTTAATCTAAGGTTTACTTGGGGACAAGTAAAGTTCAAGTGGGGGGATATTTGATGACATCAAATAAATACATATTATTGTCATCATTTATCCTATTTATTTGACTTGTTTTATTACATTATCTATTAGAATCGATACTTAATTGTTTACTTTAGTAATTCTCAGGTAAAAACAAGCAATTAGTGAAACTTGGCGATTTTGGACGAATTATGGAGCAAAACAAGCAAGATGTCAAAAGTCTACTGAAATCCAGAAGATGCGCCATATCTCTATCAACAGATACGCCGCAATATCATACTTAGATGAATTCGAAGACTATTGCCTGACTTTGAAGAATGCGCCGCATGGACTACCATGCGCCGCTTATGAAACTTTGGTTAACGAAGAAGATCAAGCTTGTTCTACTCCAGATACGCCGCATTATACTTCTGACATACGGCGTATCACTATCAAGACTTCACCAGATACAATCCAAGACACTGAAGGACATGCGCCGCATAAAGAATCAAGTTACGTCGCATCTGAAGACGGTGTACGAATATTCTAGAATATATTAATCTTGGACCCCACGCGAAGTTATGTACATGCGCCGCATCTACCTATGGGCGCCGCATCGTACCCTCTGACAGAATCTATAAATACCCCAAGACATATACGAATTTTGTGTGCTACATAACCCTAAGGAGACGAACTCAGTCGAAGAAGCATCACAAGACACACCCAAATCGAAGATATTAGAGCTGTAAGAAGGTCCTGCATGTATTTAATTCATTAAGCAGTTTTGTTTTATTGTAATAGTACGATTTAATTCATCAGGATTGATAGGCTGACATCGGCCACCAAACCGCACCCCTTAATATTGCTTTCCCATCAATTAAAGTCTATATGATGATGTCTTTGGTGACTTATATTAGTGCATTGATAACCTCTGTGTTTAGTTGAGTCTTCTGGGCTACTGATGAGTGTGTAAATACTCATCATTTTTGTCCAATCTGAACTGCAAAAACATTTAAAAACACTCAGAAATGCATCAAAATACAGAAAATATCCCTGGATTGTGTTTTATATGTTTCTGGTGCAAAATGATTGGAAACAGATGAAAAACGAACAAAGTTTGCATAATTGGCAGTTTCAGTCCCTCAACTTTTAAAACTTGACAAAATCAGTCCCTGAGCATTTGATTTGGAAGAAAATTCAACCAAAGTCCTTTGAAAATCACAAGTTGTCACAATTGGTCCCTGGGTGAAAAGTTTCAAAAGTTTACAAAATTGGTCCCTGAACTTTGCAGGATTAACAAAAATGGTCCCTGGGATTAAAATTTTAGAAATTATCAATTATGGTCCTTGTGTTATTGAACTTTGGCAAAAATGATCCTTGGGTGAAAAGTTTGGATAATTTACAAGTTTGGTCCCTAAAGTTTCACATTTGGCAGATTTGGTCCCTGAACATTCAAAAATGGAAATTATCAACAAAGGTCCTTGTACTATTCAACCTTGGTAGGAATCACCCTTGGATAACTTTGGGAAAGTTACATGTTAAGCCCTTCAAAATTCAGAAAATTACAAAATTGGTCCTTGTGCTTATAAATCTACAAAACCAAACGGACCCTTTCTTATTATAACCAAAATCCAAACACAACCCAAAACACAAACATAACCCATCCCAATCCCTTGGCCCATTCCTACTTCTGGCCCAACAATAAAAATCCAAACCCCCCGTTATTTATAACCCGGTCAAACCACCCTTTCACCCCACCCTTCACCCTCTCAATACCACCCTCCCACACTACCTCAATACCACTATGGTTTTCTTCTCCACCACCCCACTTGCCCATCACTTCCCACCGCCCACTCCACCACCTTCACCTAACATCACCTCCATAATAAATGCCACTACCCCCTTGCAATTTCTCAGTGCAATTTGCACTATCTTTTTTTGGCACCAAAACCAATTTGAAGGCTAGGATTGATCCTAGTGATCCAATGGCCAAGTTTATTACTGGGAAAGATCAAATGGGACCCACAAGACCCAATTCTCACCTATATAAAGAAGAAGAAGGAGCAGAGAAGGGTGCATAGTTTTTAGCTTGTTTTTACTTATGTCGAAATCATTGTTAATTTAAATTTCCAGTTAAACTTAGTTTGTAATCTATTTTACTTAAGTTAATATAAGCTTTTAAGCTTAATTTTCCAGCCTTGTACCTTTTTCAAGAAGTAATGAATGAAGCAATGTTTTCCAGTTAAATCTTGTTCATGTTCTATTGTTGTTAAAATGTTAGTTTAAGCTCACTTAAGTTCTTAGATACAAAAGAAAACATAAAAAAAAGAAGAAGAAGAACAAAATTAGAATAAAAAATGGACACAGGGTACCTTAGCATTTGACTGTGGAAAGCAATGGAAGTGGTCTAAAAGGATTGGCCAGAGGGACTTTACTAGCTTGTTTATAACAAGCTAGAGCTTGTAGCAGTGTGAAGAAACCCTGGTTAAGCCAGGGCTCAAGGTTCCAAGTGCTTATTTTTTATTTTTCAGTTTTTAGAGTAAAATTGCATAATTTGTAGTTCTTAGCTATAATTGTATTTTGTGCTTGTTTATGCTTATTCTGGCTTATTGTAGCTTATTAGATAGGTCTTAGTCCATGTCTCACAATTGTAACATCATTTCACCAAACTTTCATGTTAACTGCCATAAAACTTCATTTGGGTGATTTGTTAGTAATAGTTGTTAATATTGTTCTCTGTGTGCCTAAATCAGTTCTATCTATCATATTGAAACATGGTCTAGTGGAATTATGGTTTAAATCTCTGAGTTGCTTTGAAAATCTCATCATCACAGTCTTTAAAGGGTGTTTGGTTCAAGCTGGTTCTCTGTGTTCAAGATAGTTTTTGTTGTTACGAATGGTTTAAATAGATTGCATTAGGTCCTTTTAGCTTAACAAAGTCATAAAATTCAGTGGTCATTTGTCAAAAAGTCAAAATCCATTTCAATTTTCTCATTTCATTCCACTGTCAAAATCCTCAGTTTGCATAATCCTAGGAATAGTTGCATAAGTAGTATTAGTAGCTTAATTCAATCATTTAGTGGCTTATAACATCATATTAGATCATTCATAAGAAATCTAAGTTCAAAAAGGTCAAACATTTTCAAATTCATGAAAAGTCAAAAAACTCTCAACTGTCAATATGGCCAGATTTTTAAAATAATGCACAGGGTGCAATAGGATTTGGAAATGAAAAACTCTTGTTGTTTTATGCTTTTTGGTTGCTTTTCTAATTGAATCAAAAAGAAAATCCAATTTGGAAAGCCATTTACTTATAAAATTTTAGTCTCAAAGTCACCTAGTTGCTCTTTAACCTCCCTTATGCACAGTCTCACTACCACTTTTATAAGCTCACACAGAGCTTATTAGTGGGACCCAGGACTTGTGCCTTGGCTTTTTGAGAATCTCACCTAGCTGACTCACTAAATACAAGCTTATTTTGGGCTTGAGACTCCTTGCCTTTAGCTTAATTTGGTCCACCATTTACTTGTAGACCTGTGTGGTCCTGAGTGTTTTTGGATTGCTTATTTTGCTTGTTCTTCTCATTCTATGTGATTTAGTTGTTGGTTTAGCACATTCTCAGTTCCTTTAACTTGTGTTTAGCTTATTTTAGCCTTGTCCCTTAGTTGGTAGCTTATTGTGTCTTAAAAATCTCATTTTAGCCATTTAATCTCACTGTTGAGCTTATTAAGCTGCAAACTGCTTATTTTTGAGTTTCATAAAAAATGTTTTCACAAAATTTGGTCATTTTCAGTGTATAAATAGTTACCAAAAAGAAAAATCCAAAAATCATCACTTTTTAAAATAGTGATAGCTTCTATTTAAGAAGTTTTAGCTATTTAGCTTATTTTTCAACTTTTTCATTAAGCACTTAGTACTTTTTATATTTTTCCTAGGTTTCTGCACTAGCATAGTATTTATATAAAAAATTTCATAATTTTATCTTTTAATTTAGTATTTATAATAATTAATAATAGTTAAATTAGTTTTAAATAAAAAACCAAAAATAAAATCCCTTACTGTTTAATTTTAATCCTTAGAACTTTTTTATATTTTTCATATGTTTTATAAATCATAAAGTATTTTTAGAAAATAGTTTCATAATTGTTACTGTTCATTTGCTATTTTCGTTAATTAAATTAGTTTAACTAGCTTTTAATTAAGAACTAAGTAAATAATTAGTAAAATAGTTTAATACTAATTTTTATAAACTTTTTATAATTTTTTAGGATTACGGTGATGGTTATTTAGTTTTATAAAAATTTTCTTAATTATCTAAGTCATTTTAGTAATATTAGTAATTTAAATTAGTTTAACTAATATAATTAGTAATTAATTAATATTAAATTCACAAAAAGACAAAAAAATATATTTTTAGTTTTTAAATTATTTTTAAGTTATTTTAGAATTTCTAAAAGTAAATTTTCTTTTTCTTAGGTATAATTAATATTATGTTACATTTAGTTTAATTTAAATATTAATTAGTAATTAAATAGTTTTTAATTAATATTAAATAATAAAATAATTAAAAAAATATATTTTTCTTTTTTATAAAATTTTCATTTTATATTAAGTTTGTAAAAAGTCATTTTCACCCCCTCTAGTTTATTTTTTTTGTTTCATTCCCACTTTTCCAGCACGCATTTACATTTGTTTTAATTTTAAATATATTTTATATTTATCTGATTTTCAGTTATTGTTAATATTGCTTATCTGTGTTATTTTCATTTATATCTGCTTAGTGTAATCAATCCCAATCATTATTTGTTACTATTCCCAATCACTGAATCCCTTGAACGTTTTCCAAATACAATTTCAATCTCGCTGGGACATAACGACCCGGGAATACACTGTGCTTGCACCAGATCATATATTGATCTCTCTTCTCTCAGATTTGACTTGTTGATTACACCTAGTTGACTGGTTATTTTTGGAGGAGTCAGCTACCATACCTGTTCCTCGCCTATTTAGCTGATGTCTTTGGATAAATAGGATAAACATAAGTAATCATTAAGGGTTTACTCGCTGTTATAATGTGATCCAACGAGAAAGGTTTAATTCAATACACTTCATACAGAACTTGCAATAAAACAAGTGACAAGCTACTTATCTATCAGGACAGGCCTTCTTCTGCTTCTAACTATCTATCTGTGTATGTGTTTGCTATTCACTGATTCGTGCTCATTAGTTTAATTTACTGTTTAATAAAACCAAACTGTGCCAGTCTCTCAGGCTGAACCCCCTTTCGTTAGATTAGGCTGTAAAACTAACTTAGGATATTAAAATACTGATTAGATTAACTAAATAATACATTCCACTCTTAGTGATCGACACTCTACTTACCATTGTATTCATACTGACCGGATACACTGCTCGTTAGGTGTGTGTGTTATTGATAAGTCAGCTAAATATAAATTTAAAACTTGAGTAAGCATTAATACTGCTAAACCGCAACGACACATCGCGAGCGCATCACTTGTGCTTAGAGTTCCTTGTACATACTAGTTGATCTGTATCAGCTAAGTTAGTAGGTCTATAAGTAACCCTAACAAATCCTAAGACTTGAATATTTGCTGGAGCTATTTGTTGAGTCTTCTTGACCTGTTCTTAGATTCATTTATGATGTCTCTGCTATGACGTTTGATGAAGTTTATGTTGTTTTTAATGAGAAAGGTATTACAGGGACAGAGAGACGTTGTCAGATCTTAGTATCCCTGATGATGCTCAGATACTTGCCTTATTGTCTCTATATCAGTGAGGCAAAATGCATCTTCAGTTGGTCTATGACATTCCCCGAAGCATGCTGTTTGAGCTGATCCCTGATTTATAAGGGAGTGTGTGTGCTCACTGATATTCTCAGTGAACGATTTGGCTTATTTTATGTTCAAATATCTGTGAGGGACAATTATGACAAATTTTGTCATAATAATAATAATAATGATGATGATGATGATGATGATTTATAAGGACCATGATCTTGTATTGGTATTATTGGTATTAAACATCGGCATAACGTGGTGCACGATACTCTTGTTGACATCTGCTCTCGGTCGGAGATTTTGGCTCGTAAAGAAGTTGACATCGGGCTTTGTGGAGAAAGGGAAAAACCTTTACGTCCAGCTGATATGTTGCTCTACTCTTGGGACGGAGGGCAGGACGTATGTGTCGATTTGACAGGGTCGTCACCCTTGACGCAAACTGGTATGGTTGATTTTGTGCCGGGTCGTGTGGTGATTGAAGTCACACAGCGTAAACGCGCCAAGTATGAGACTAAGTCTGCGGATATTGGATATGAGTTTCTCCCCTTCTCATTCTCCTCTTTTGGGGAACTTGAGAAAGATGCAGTAACCTTACTAAAGTGGATCGAAAAGTTCTCTATAACTCAAGACATTGGGGTGCGTGCTGCTATTTATACTTCAGTAGGATTAGCTTTGCTATATTTAGAGGAGTGGGAGCTCAGATAGTTTCGTTAGTCCCCACTATTTTTTTTTAAATCCTATAAGTTTTTAATAAAGTGATGATAATAAAAAAAAATTGAATAATAATAATAATAATAATAATAATAGTAATAATAATAATACATGAAAATATCAAAATACCTTTCAAGTTAATAGTCAACTAACAAAATTATTGGTCAAAAGACCAAACCCGTAACGGATCGAAACCACAAGAAAAAGATCCGGAAAAAATAATAATAATAATAATAATAATAATAATAATAATAATAATAATAATAATAATAAGGATTAAATCCGTAAAACCTGACAAACCACATAGACTATTTATGTAATTAACTCCCAAAAATAGGTAGACTTCCTTAGTCCTAAAATGTTGTTTAGTTAGACATTAAAAAGTGTTGCTAAAAGCAAAAAAAAAAAAAAAAAAAAAAAAAAAAAAAAAAAAAAAAAATGTCGCTTTAAGCCAAAGAAGTGTCACAAAAAATAACGATGTCACTATAATAAAAATGTCCCGCTAAAAAATTATGTGTTCAGCCTATACATATTTATTTTTATTTTTTAACAAAATATTCACCTATCCTTAGAATTTAGAAAGTAAGTAGAGGTGCTGTCGGTAAACACCTATTTAAAGTGACAAGTGTGAACCTATTGTATTCCTAGAAACTAGAAAGTGTTACGTAGTAATAAATTTTAGGGGTTTTGCTACCAGCAGCCCTTAAGTTTGTTGTTAACACCTAATTTCTGAAATTCATGTTAAGACATTTCACAATGTCCAAATAAAATCCTTTAAAATCATCAAAAATCACTGACAACTTACTATTATTTCGCACATACAAATTTAATTCACTGTTCCCATGGGTCATATTAGCGAAAAATGTGGAACATGTTTCTGAATCTGTGGAGAATTTTTGAAAATGATGTTGTTATCAACAGCCCTTAGGGCTTTTGTTAGCATTTCCCTAAGTTTTAAATTTCTTGTGTTTTACCTACATTCAATATTTAAAAAGTGTCAACAAAAGTTGGTTTGACACTTATATGTGTCACTAATCTCTTCAATATTAGACTTTAAAATTCATACAATCAAATTCAGAATACGACTCAACTGTAAAGTTCTTCTTTCGTTTAGAGCAAGATCAACTTTTCATTTTTTTATTCCAGACTTATCGTTGGTCCAATTGTAACATTTTTAGTTTAATATATTTACCATAAGGAAAACCCTGAATGTCAGTTTCCTTGTAGTACAGTAACTTATGATTTGCATAATTCTACTACACAAAAGCTTAAAAAGATCACTTCAAATAGAGTGGTTTTCTTAAAAAGCGACCTAACAAATGAAAAAGAGGGAAGTGTACTAAATAGATCGGTTACTTGGATAATGACCGATCTAACTAATTTCTAGTTGTAAACATAATTAAATATATTGGTTATTAGTAAATAAATGATCTATTTAACTCCAATATTTTAGCGGGATACAAATTTTCACCTGCCGCTCCACCAAAATTACAACTTTTCATTTGCTGCTTCACCAAAATTTAAACACACAAAACCCTATACCATTTGCCCAAACTCACTCACCACAACCAGTCACCAAACCAAATCATATCATATCATATCAAACGTACCTAGGATGCATCCATACGCCCCCCACAAACAAACATACATATACACCTGCTCATAAGACAAGCATACATATATCCAAAGTGGCCAAGTGATCACATATCATATCATAAACAGNAATAAATGATCTATTTAACTCCAATATTTTAGCGGGATACAAATTTTCACCTGCCGCTCCACCAAAATTACAACTTTTCATTTGCTGCTTCACCAAAATTTAAACACACAAAACCCTATACCATTTGCCCAAACTCACTCACCACAACCAGCGCCTCACCACTCTCACCAAACAAATCCTATCCACCATCTGCGCGCTACTCCCACACCCACATCTCTACTTGATCCCACGACACCACACTATTGTGATACACCTCTGCCACAGTGCCGCCGCCGCCATTCGTTGTAGGTACACCAAACACTTGTATCACAACCGTCCCTTTTTTTTAATTCACGTTTTTCGTACAAGCTAGAATTAGATCTATAGTTTGTTGTAATTACTATATATTGTTATGGATACTTATGTTTGTTTTTCTACTTTTGGCTTAAGATTTGCTTATTAGATTGTTTGAATTTCGAGTTTTACAATGTAAATTTGCGTAATTAATTAGTGTTTTTCTCATAAAATTTTAGTGATTGAGAATATTTTTTTGATGAGATATATATCAGGCATGTGTCTATTGATCATTTATTTGTAGTTAAAAAGAGTATATGACACACACTTCTACAACCCACGTTTATTTATAAATAATAATAATAATAATAATAATAATAATAATAATAATAATAATAATAATAATAATAATAATAATAAACTTAGAGTATAGTGAATATTACTCATCTATAGAGATTGCTTATTAGTTATAGAAGATGGCACATGTTTGCTTATTGTAACTACTTACAGGGCTGTTCGGATTTGCTTATCTAAACTGCTTATTATATAAGTTCTTTTTAGATGTGACTAGTTTCTTATAGATTTCGAATATTGATGGTAAATTGTATGTTATGTAGAGTTGAGACCAGGAAGATAACCAATTGCTGAAAAACATTGTAACAAGTTTAGGAGCTCATTTTATGTTCCTCTTTAACGTATTTCGACATTGATTTGATATTATAATGTAATTACAACCTTTTTTGTAGTAGTGTTTGTTGTTGAAAGCAAAGTGCATATAATGGTTTTAAATTTTTAATCGCTTATTTACTAGCTTTGTTTATGACGGTAATTGTCCTCAAGGTTGAATAAGTTCTTTAGTTTATAAATCGGGAAGTGTAAACACTTATTTGCTCAAAGTGCATACACTAACTGATGTATTACAAATAGTCATATATGAGCATATTCTTTGTGTTAACTAATTTGATTATCGATGTTACCTTAAATCCATGGTACTTACATTCTGGTTAACTAAATTGTTTTATGTTTGAAAACTTATATATGATATATGTGTTGGTGTTTAATCTTGACAGCTCATCATGTAAAAACCACGGATAAAGAGAGGGATGAACAAAGTAGAATATCTTCCCGAAGGTGAATCTGTAATGTTCAATAACCATGGCGCAGCTGTAGGCAAACACCAACGTAAATTTGCAAAGTACTGTAAAAATGCTGTTATAGATCACAAAGAAAAAGAGCTATTATTGTTGGATTTCATGTTTAAAGGTCTTTAATCTCGAAATCTCCATATCTCCAGGATCGAATGATCAAAACAAACATCATGTGTATCATCATACAAGAATCAATATGGAAAAGGGAACAAGAGAATATTGGGGTTGAACCCTGTAAATAAATGGATAATTACTAAAATGGCCAAGTTGCCCAATCGTTGGACATTTTTGACCTTCAAAAAAAATTCTTATATTGACCAGTTGCCCAACGCAACTTTTAAGGGGAGGGACACGTGTCGATTTTTCGGGATGACATATGGCGATTTTTTGGGCAACTCCGACATTTTTTGAGCAACTTCGTCAAATTTTGGGCAACCTTGGACACTTAGCGTCCCATGGGCGCGCCATGTGTCCCCCCGTTAAAAGTTGCGTTAGGCAACTGGTCAATATAAGAATTTTTTTTAAGGTAAAAAATGCCCAACGATTAGGCAACTTGACCATTTTAGTAATTATCCCTTAAATAAATATGATATAACTGAAAAGGGTTAACTATTGTTTACAGAATCCTACACGTATATATACTAAACTAAACGACACTTATGAAGGGTTGTGTTGTTTCATTGGTACCGTTTCATCAACCAACACACCCTTTGAAACCTAACAGCCATATAACAGCCATATAACTGTCATATAACAGCCATATAACTATCATATAACCGACATAATTAGGCCCATAATTACAGACGCAGGCCTTTACTCTAAATGGACTTTTATTTACAGTAAACCTAAACTATTAAACAATGTCTTTACAAAGATTAATTGGATTACTTCCATTATTTGAAGGTATACTATCTAAGACTCTTAGCTGCATTTTCTTTTTCTTTTCTTTTTTTTGAAAGGCAGCTGCATTTTCTTTTTATTACTTCACACATTCACCTTTAACAAGGTTCATGTGTCGTGTGGCCAAAAGTGGAGGGCTTTAAAGGTTACATGAAGGTCTGAGTACACGCCTAAGAATATCTGTCCTCGTGTGACATATGCATTCCTCGACCCTAAAATATGGCGTTGAACATTATACAGAAGAGAAACTGGTTCGTTTCACTTCCTCCTGTACTTTTATATTATTATCGTATATCAAAAAATTTCCAATTTGTTTGTGAATCCCATGTGAAAAGAAAGCGCGAAGAAGCGAGAGAACGAGCAAGTAAGCAAACAAATCGTCCTTGGTTAGGAGCGAAAGGGTATGCTGGTTTTGAGGAGCAGTGTCAAGAGGAAAGGAATGACCCAAATAGGGCAACTAGTCTTCACAAGATACCAGGTCTTGGAAGTAGTTTTGTTTGGCCAGGAGATGATGATAAAGATGGAAACATAATTGTGCCTCCATCAGAGCTATCAAAAAAATTGGTAATTTTATTACATGATTTACAATAATAATGTTATAATTTCTCATTTTCATAGATTGGGTTTGAGTAAGTTACATCATTAATTTACAACTTGCACTAATTAACACGTAGAAGCAACTAAACAAGCGAGTAGTTGTCTCAAGGGATGATTAAGTCTCAACCTGGAGCAGATTCTTTGATGAGGTATGTTACTACCAAATCTAAGTAATTTTTGTAAATGAAATTGAATACACTTTTTGATGCCATGTTAAACTATCCTTGTAGATTATGATTAAGTTTGTTTGTGACCATAATGATGTGATACTGGTTAGTTGTTAAGGGTTTTAAA
>LBNU01015286.1:84823-95123 GCA_014162995.1 Artemisia annua
TTTTTTTTTTTTTTTTTTTTTTTTTTTTTTTTCTTTTTTTTTTCCTCTCTATTTGGACTTACAAATTATTTCACGAAGTAATTTAAGTAATACCACCAACCGCATTAAATAAACTACACTATTCATGTTGAAAAAGGTTATTCATGCTAAGCACTCGTATATATTGCCTTAACGTTTGGTTTTCGATAGTATTTTAATAATAGGTTCGTTCTCTTTTTTCCTAGATTGGTCTTGTTAAAGAATTATTTAATATAGAAAAGTAAAAATGCATGATTTCGTTATAGTTAAAACGTAAATTGACAACTTCATTGATTCAAAGTAAAGAAAATCCGTTAGAAAAGGTGCGTTGCATAACTAGCTCACGTACTCCGTATTATTTACTTAAGCACACTCGAAGAGAAATTAATTGAAGACAACTTCGAAAAATCCCTCGTTGGTTTAAATTTCTCTATTAATGTACTCGGTGAAGAATTAACAATATTATTACATGCATTAACACAAGAGTATTTTATCGATATTAAGTTGGCCCATGGCTAATGGCTACATCCTTTGCTCTGAGCCATCTTATTAAATAACTGAATTATTAAACCTAGCATATGATCGACCACGAGAAAAAAAAAATCATAATTTCTTTTTGGATATAAAACAAGGGTTGAGTTAAAT
The DNA here is from genome assembly GCA_014162995.1 of Artemisia annua. Classification (NCBI taxonomy): domain Eukaryota; kingdom Viridiplantae; phylum Streptophyta; class Magnoliopsida; order Asterales; family Asteraceae; genus Artemisia; species Artemisia annua. The sequence continues at coordinate 85,487 of LBNU01015286.1, forward strand.
TTGATAGTGTATAAAACAGCTTTTACTTGGAAAAAAAAAATCGCAACTTTCTTTACTTGAAAACAATAGTAGTATAATTCATTTAACCAATTAATATACATGTTTACAACCATTTACGTATTTATGCAAATTCTTTTTCCATATTGAGTTTTTGTTTTTTTTTTTTTTTTTTTTTTTTAATCCATGTCAAAAATTAATCAGTAATAAGATACTAGTAAAATCCACTGTTTCGAACGAAGATAGTAAAATCATCTTTGCCTACGTAATATATATGGAGTATCGTAACTGATGGATTAGTAACATAAATAGACAAACAAGGTGTGACCAATCCCTTAGTTAACGTACTACTATAAAATTTATCACTACCATATCTTAGTAGAGTTGTAAAAGTTCTACTTTTCTCTTTTCTCATTTGTCAAGATCAATTTAATTACTGATGTAAACAGAATAACCATGTTAATACACTACAAGAAAAAGTGTGTTTAGCGACGAAAATTTAGTGACGACTTTCATTTTGGTCACTATTTATATGCCAAAATTGAAGATTCTCAATAATACGAGGGTAATCTGCTTAACTTCGTTGTTAACTAGGATATTTATCTATCCCCTCGTTTGGAACTCCATCACAAACACGTCACTGATAAAACACCATCACTGATAAAACACCATCACCACGACACCACCGCGACTCCACCACAACACCACCGCACTTCACCACAACTCCACCGCAACAAACCGCACTCTACCGCGACTCCAACGCAACACAACCGCACTCTACCGCGATTCCACCGCAACACCACTACAACACCACCGAACTCCATTGTGACTCCACCGCGACTCCATCGCAGCAATTCGTCGGTATTCAAGCCTTTCATTGATTATTAGTTCAATTTTGCTTTAATCAGATGCTTTAGTCATGAGATATATCTGTTATAATTTATTTTTTAGGTTTTCGATTTGCTTTGTGTGACGTGTTATTAGTTGAATTATGTAAAATTGATTGAGCAGTGATATCTATGTCTATGATATAAATCGATTTATGCATATGAAATGTGATATAAGCAGTGATAGATTGTACATTTGGCGTTGAGAAGAGTTTAGGCGCAAAAATTGATTTAACAGTATTGTTCTATTGGGTTGAGACGTCTAGTAATAGCGATATTTGGTAGGAGAGATATTTTGTACATTTGATAGGAGCAATATTTTTGCTTTAGAGTAGAACATTGGGTTGAAACGTCTAGTAATAGCGATATTGTTCCATTATTTTGATAAATGACATTTTGAATATGCTGTTGAAATAGCGCATTCTCATTACTAGTTAGCGAAACGTATAGTCACCTAAAAGACACAATGTTTGGTTTTGATATTACATCTTTAGCATATTTGCAACTTATTATGAATGCGTGAGATTTCGGGACTCTCAATTCTGGTGGTAACAAATGACTGTAATTAGAATTAAGTATTTAGAAATTGTGATAAATGGTAATTGGTAAACTAGCTAGTGTTTTCTTATGTTGGCCTTGGACTTGCACTTTAAGTTGGATTGTGTACTTAGGCAGCTACTATCATGTCACCTCGTTGGTCTGTGGGTGTCTTTTGTATGACTAATGAGTTTGGTGCTTACATTCATTGGTTTCACTTGTAGGTTCTAGTAATTCACGAGTTATTATTTATGTGGTTCAATAGGATTGTTAGAACTGGATCGCGTTTTCATTTTAGTTTGTCTAGTTTGCACCAATATAGAAATAGACAAGGTATTGTTACATATAAAACTCATCTGTTAACGAATGATGACGATTTTTTATATTCATCCAAAATCATATGCAATAGTTTTATCAGTTAGTATATGTTTTTAATTGTTAATTGTATAGGGTTATGTTTGTTTTCTTACTAAGACATCATACGTAACACTCTAATCAAATTTGTATCAGTTTCATTGTGGTCTTTGACTATATAAAGTAAATGTAGCATAACGAAGTGGTCATACAGGCTGTAATTTGACACTAAAAATTATTTTGCTTTTGCTCGAGTATCAGGATGGTATCTGAAGCGGTAAACGAGCCTCAAAATATGAGAGATGGTGATGAGCATCAAGAGAACCAAGATAGACGTATATTGTTACGAGTTCAAATAAAAGCCTAACTTAACACTACTTGACAAGGTTCTTTTTTACATATATGCAACTTCTTATGAAAGTAGAAAGTAGTATCATTTAGTCTATTTGACTGTTCCATTATATTATCTGATAAGTTTTTTTGATGATGCCATTAGTCAATTTGACTGTTCCAGCCAATCCATAACACAAGATGCATAATTCAAGTAATAAAAAACTGAAACAACAGAAGGGGAAGACTAAGGTGAGACTTGAAAGTTTATTCCAGAAAAACTATTTGTTATGACTCTTCACCTTTAACGTTAGTAATCACCAATGAAAAGTGTGTTATTGTTCTTCAGATGGATGGGCTTGCTCAGCCTGGTGCCTCCAAAGGAGTTTCGAAAAGGTCTCATCCTTAGAATTCCAGTACTAGTTGGATTGGTGGTGCAAGTACTCGTGAGCCTGGTGATCCAAGTATTCGTGAGGCTAGTGGTCCAGGACTCCAGGTACTCGTAGACCTAGTGGTCTAAGTACTCATTGGCATGGTGTTGCAAGTACTTGTGAAGCCTGGTGGGATAATTAGTCCTGGGCCAGGTGGGTCATGTATTCGTGAACCTGGTGGGCCAAAGTACTCTTGGGCCTAATGGCATTTTTAAGAGGTCTGATCTACAGAAGTCTTTTACCAGAAGTGATCCTCCACATCATCAAACAATTCAAAAGAGAAAAGTTATTGGTTGGAAAATGAAGAAAATAGGAATTCTTTCTCTTCTTGTCAAAGTCCTGTAACAGTTATCTGAGGTACTTTTTACTTCTTTTGCATATACAACATGTTTTATAGCTTAATATATTGATATGGATTGCTATTTGGCTTTATCATTTTACGGGTGTTTGGACTTTGGGATTTGCTAGTGTTTATATGCTTATTGTGTTTTATCAAAGCAAATAAGCAGTTTTGATTGTTTTGGTGGAATCTGCTTACTACATCAGCAATTGGAAATACACAGTTGTATTTGCATCATATAACTATATAAGCAGTTTCAGATGGGAACTTCAGGGAATAATGTACCCTAGTAATTAAGGGATGTAGTTATAGTAACTATTAAAGTGCATCTACACTATGAATTATGTGTACAATAGCTAGAGTTTAATGGGATAACATGTGTCTGCATGTGCAATGGCCATTGAGAAGAAGGTTCTTATTCAATACAGTTCATCCGTTGTACAAGATGAAGTACTTGCCCACCGATTAGGACTCGTTCCAATAAAGGTCGACCAAAGGCTATTTGATTATACACTTCATTTACTTCCAGCCAAGAATCTTTACGATAATTTTCCGAAAATCCTATCACGATTATGCCTAATATCATCTTATCAAAATTTGGGCCTGGACAGGTGATACATTAGCTTGAGGCATTCATACTTTTGTAAGAAATTGAGCTAGAAGCGCATGCTGTTAAAGGCACGGGTAAAACACATGCCAAATGGTCTCCTATTGCTACCGCTTGGTACAGACTGCTTTGTGAAAAACTAAAAGGGGGGTTGAATAGTTTTACGTCTTTTTAATTTATTATGAAAAACTTTGTTTACTTTTTAAAACTTAGATTCAATCTTATGTGAATTCAACACTTGATCAATATGAGAAAATATATGTAAATAAGAATTAACAATGCAAGTAAAGTAATGTAAGGAAAGATAAGGATGGAAAGATCAAACCAAGACACAGAGGATTTGTAGTGGTTCGGCTACGAATCACCTCTTCGCCCTACTCCACTCCCCAAGTACCACACTCGAGAGTTTTCTTCATTATGTCAACAAACTCCCTTATGGCGGAGAAAACCTTACACACCTTGACTTACACCGATTAATGACACTAAGCTAAATGTCGAGTTCTAATCCTAGCTAGAACTAATCTCACAACTTCTTCACAACTTCACACCTTCTTTACGATGTCTTCACAACTTCTTCACGCCTTCTTCATGACTTCTTCAAACCTTCTACCAATTTCTTCACAACTATTCACAACTTCTACACTACTTCTTTACACCACAACTAGTTGCTTACACTACGATCTACTTATGCACACAACAATTTACAAATAATCTATCACTACTACAAGATGATATTAATTACACTACAATACTTCTTCTACAGATGTTGAAGGAGTATTCTTATTTTGCACTTGAGTGGTTGATGCTTTGGATCACTTGGAAACAAAGACTTATGATTATATGATCAAAGGGTTTAAGAGAATAAGAAAGAATATTAAGATCATAAAGTTTAGAGTGCAAAAGGTGAGGAAAAATTGCAGAAATGAACCAATATTTAATAGCAAAGCTAGGGACCTCAGGAGCGTGGCCGATCCCTTAATTAAGGGGTCGGTCCCCTTAATAATTAAGGGGGCCGCCTTTATAATTAAGGGGGCAGCCCGACAATTCCGTTGCCCAGCTTTGTCTTTTTGTGGGGAAGGTTTTTCTAGAACATGTTTGCTATTTTTGGTTAAAAATTTGAATTCATATATTTATAGTGGATTTAATATATTTATTTAATACCAAAAATGATTTTCTAAAAGGTATAAAATGTTTCTGACATTTTATAAAAATCTAGTGATTAAGAAAATGTTCCTTTGATCATATAATGAATTAGACCCTTTGTTTATTCATACCTTAAGTGATTTTCTTGTGAAAATGAATATTTACGACTAAATACTTATTTACATCATAATCTTTGATTTAATTGAGTTTACATTTTGTGATTATCAAAACGTAAAGATATCGAAAAATATTAATAACATTTTTAAGCATTATTTATATCAACAATCTCCCCCTTTTTGATGATTACAACTTAAACTCATTAAATCAAATTAAGTTTTAGACAAGTATTTAGTGAGTTTATATTCACTTCTTGTTGGGAATTATTTGTAACAGACTTAAAAGTCTGAATAGCTTAGTTAAGTCGGGTAGATAGTTAAGTCTGCCAGTACTAAGTTAAGTCTGGCCAGTGATAGTTAAGTCTGTTTATGTTAGTTCAGTTAAGTCTGTTTTGCTGAACAAGTTAGATAAGTTAGGAGATATTATAGGAAAGGATATGCACGTGGTTAGATATGTTAGGAGAAGATATGCATGCATCCTTCCACACGTTTGTAGAATTAGGGTTTCCTAGTAGTATAAAAGGAACCCTACGGCATTGAGTTCTATGCCAAGTTTTCTCAAAGTTAATAGAATATTAAGTTAATAATTCTCTGTGTTGTTCTTACTGCTTGTGTTAATATTCCGTGTTAACATCAAGTATACATTGTTTAGAGTTTCTCATATAGATAGTTTGGATTTATCCAAGATGTCTATTGTCTTACAAAGACTGCTTAGATCCAGAACTTTGGACCTACAAGTGGTATCAGAGCCTCGCTGAGGGACTCTGAGTAAGAAGAAACACAGATTCACACACCAAAACCACTCAAACACTCACCAAAATCCCATAAAGATGTCTAAACCTGCTGATGAATTCTCTAGCCGTCACAGTGATTCTGATGAATCAAACCATGAAGATGCTGTCTCTGATAATGAGAAACCAAAGCAACAACAACAGATTGCACCTGTGGCCAATATCAAACTCCCAATTCTTAAGAAGGAGGAGTATGATATTTGGGCAATGGAGATGGAACATTATCTAGAATACATAGATAATGATGTGTGGAAAGTCATACAGAATGGTAATTCAAAGAAAAGGATCTCTGTAGGCAAGGATGATACTGTTAAAGTGCTTCCACCAGTCACTGCTGCAGAGATGCATGCTATAGAGAAAGAAAGAAAAGCTAGGACCATTCTTCTGATGGCTATTCCAAAGGAACATCTAAGAAGGTTCCATGGGATGGATGATGCCAAAGAGATCTGGGAAGCAATTCGAATCAGATTTGGAGGGAATGACAATTCCAAGAAAATGCAGAAGGGTATACTTAAACAGCAATTTGAGGCATTCACAGTGAGCAGTTCTGAAGGGCTTGAAAAGGGTTATGAAAGGTTCCAACACCTACTCTCTCAATTAGAAGCTCATGATTCCCCTGTATCTACTAAAGATGCAAACCATAAGTTTCTAAGATCCTTGCCATATGAATGGACAAATGTGACCATGAGCATGAGGCTAAAAGAGGGTGTTGATGATTGGTCAATTGATGATTTGTTCAACAATCTTAGGGTTTTTGAACAAGAAATCAAAGGAAGCTCAAAACCATCTTCAAGTNAATAATTCTCTGTGTTGTTCTTACTGCTTGTGTTAATATTCCGTGTTAACATCAAGTATACATTGTTTAGAGTTTCTCATATAGATAGTTTGGATTTATCCAAGATGTCTATTGTCTTACAAAGACTGCTTAGATCCAGAAATTTGGACCTACAAGTGGTATCAGAGCCTCGCTGAGGGACTCTGAGTAAGAAGAAACACAGATTCACACACCAAAACCACTCAAACACTCACCAAAATCCCATAAAGATGTCTAAACCTGCTGATGAATTCTCTAGCCGTCACAGTGATTCTGATGAATCAAACCATGAAGATGATGTCTCTGATAATGAGAAACCAAAGCAACAACAGCAGATTGCACCTGTGGCCAATATCAAACTCCCAATTCATAAGAAGGAGGAGTATGATATATGGGCAATGGAGATGGAACATTATCTAGAATACATAGATAATGATGTGTGGAAAGTCATACAGAATGGCAATTCAAAGAAAGGGATCTCTGTAGGCAAGGATGATACTGTTAAAGTGCTTCCACCAGTCATTGCTGCAGAGATACATGCTGTAGAGAAAGAAAGAAAAGCTAGGACCATTCTTCTGATGGCTATTCCAAAGGAACATCTAAGAAGGTTCCATGGGATGGATGATGCCAAAGAGATCTGGGAAGCAATTCGAATCAGATTTGGAGGGAATGCCAATTCCAAGAAAATGTAGAAGGGTATACTTAAACAGCAATTTTAGGCATTCACAGTGAGCAGTTTTGAAGGGTTTGAAAAGGGTTATGAAAGGTTCCAACACCTACTCTCTCAATTAGAAGCTCATGATTCCCCTGTATCTATTAAAGATGCAAACCATAAGTTTCTAAGATCCTTGCCTTATGAATGGACAAATGTGACCATGAGCATGAGGCTAAAAGAGGGTGTTGATGATTGGTCAATTGATGATTTGTTCAACAATCTTAGGGTTTTTGAACAAGAAATCAAAGGAAGCTCAAAACCATCTTCAAGTGCAGCCAATGTTGCCTTTGTTGGACAAGGCAAGACCAGTACTAACAAATTTAGTTCTGGCAGTTTTAATTCTGGCAGTTATGCTTCTTCTTCAAACAACATAAAGGAAAGAGATATCCCTGCTGGCTTTGCTGATGAAGTTCTCTACTCTCTTTTTGCAAAGAGGTCTGATGAAAGAGATCTCATCCATGATGATCTTGATCAGATTGATGATGTTGATATTAAAGAATTGGACATTAATTGGCAACTGGCCATGATTGCACTCAGGATGAAAAGATTTTTCAAGAAGTCTGGAAGAAATATCAAATACAACGGAAATAAGCCAGTTGGTTATGATAAGTCAAAACTTGTATGCTGGAAGTGCAACAACAATGGTCACTTTGCTAGAGAATGCACAACAAAAGTGACTTCTGAAGAGAAGAAGAAGAGGAACTCCATGTATCAAGAAGAGGTGCACAAGAAGGAGACAAGCCAGGTTGGTTTGCTGACAATGGATGATGGCATTATCAATTGGGTGGAGCACACTGAAGAAGAGGAACCTACCTGTGGAAAACTAGAAGGGGGGGGGGTTGAATAGTTTTACGTCTTTTTAATTTACAAAAACTTTGTTTATGAAAACACCAATTCGAACTTTATATATATATCACCAAGAGACTTGCACAATTATAAAATACAATATCAACAAGTATATGATATGACAAATATGAAGGTAAGGAAATAAGTAAAGAGATAGAGTTGGAAAAATGGCACCGTGAGACAAAGTATTTATAGTGGTTCGGCTACGAATCTCCTCTTCGTCCTACTCCACTCCCCGAGCACCTAACTCGGGAGTTTTCTTCACTATGTCAACAAGCTCCCTTATGGCGGAGAAAACCTTACACAACTTTTGCTTACACCGGCTTAACGACACAAAGCTAAATGTCGGGTCCTAATAGTAGCTAGAACCAATCTCACAACACACCACGACTTCTTCACAACTTGAGCACACCACAACTTCGTCACTACTTCTTCACAACACAACTTCTTCACTACTTCACTACTTCACTACTTAATCTTCACCACTACCCTACTTCTATTCACAACTAACACTCCTAGAACTACTTATAATGTTCACAACACAACTACACAAGAGCTATACACAATATACACAATCAATATACAATACTTCTTAAACTTGAGGTTGAAGGAGTATTCTTCTCTTGCACTTTGGATGATGGTGGATGATGAGGGATTGAATCACTTGAAACAAGGATTAGTAATCTAATGATCAAAGGGTTTTGGAAGATGTTTAGAGAGATTTAGATCTGAAAATTTTCGTGCAAGAGGTGAGGAAAAATACCAGATTTAAGGTGGTATTTATAGGGAAAAATTCTGACAAAATCTGACACAGGAGCGTGGCCGGTCCCCTTAATTGTGGCCGGCCCCCTTAAAATTAAGGGGGCCGCCCCTTATAATTAAGGGGGCCGCCCAGCTGTAACGGCCAGATTTTTTTGTCTTTAGTGGGGAAAGTTTATTTGGTGAAAAACTAACTGATTTTGGTTAAAAATTTGAATTCATATATTTAGTATGATTAAAACATTTTTATTTATTACCAAAAGTGTTTTTCAAAAATATATAATATGTTTATATAATTAAATAAACTTTGTAGTAATTAATTAAATACCCCTTTGATCATGAGATGTATTAAGCACTTGTTTATTCATACCTTAAGTGATTAAGTTGGATATAATGATATAAACTAGCTTAATACTTGTTTACGTAGTAATCTTACGTTTAATGATTTTACACTTTGTGATCATCAAAACATAGAGATATCGAAAACAATAAATAACGTTTTTATTCATTATTTATGTCAACAATCTCCCCATTTTTGATGATTACAAAATCTAAACTCATTAAGCAAAAATTAGTATATATACAAGTATTATTGTGAGTTTATATCAATTCTCCCCCTTTTTGTTAGCATCAAAAAGGTTTATCCCGATTTACTTGGAGCTCCCCCTTGATGTGTACTCCCCCTTGTTTTGAGGTCATAAGGAAAAATCGAGATATGGAATGCTTGCAAAAATATTTAGATAGCACAATATATATATAGAATGCATACATATAAAGCAAAGCATATAAGGCAAAACAATAGATTATAAATCATGGCAATGAAAAAAGCATTCATTAATAAATTTATTGAAAGGATTATGCTAAACACATAATCTTAGTACATGAGCATACATGTATGCTTATCTTAGGAAACTACACTAAGAAAGTACTTGAGTTACCATCATGAGAGGTCTTGCATGGGTAACAAAAG
>LBNU01015292.1:7896-20146 GCA_014162995.1 Artemisia annua
TCTCGGGTGTTATAAACCTATATAACTAAATGGAAATGGAAGAAATATCACTCACTACCTGTCATAGCAAATAGATTACCATAGGCTTGGGAAAGGATCAAAAACCTCCTACACTAGGCGTAAGCACCTAAGATAAACTATCAAAGAGGGCTTTACATAGGGTTGTAATGTTAGGTGTAGGGATATGATAAACACGGTTTAGTTGGAATAAAGGGTATTTTTAGTGGTGGCGAGTTAATTATCTTGATCAAATACATGCACAAAGTGGCGTTGCTAAGCCAAGAATCGACTCGACTTAAGCTAAAAAAGAAAATAACATAAACATAAATAAAGATAAAAATGAAACGGGATGGTAGTCCGTATGTTTTTTCTACTTTTCTTTTTCCATTTTTTTTCGTTTTTCTTGTTTTTCGATTTTTTTTCATACACTCTTGCCCTACCATCCAAAATAATACATCATAGGGGCCTCGATTCTCCCCTTACACTTGAACTTTTACATACTTTACAATTAACTATTCTAATGACTCGAATTAAGATAATTGAAAAACTTGGAGTACTTTAAAACATTTACGCATACATGGGGGTAATAATTGATGTTCTTCCCCATTACTCCATAACACTAGTACTTTACCCATGAGTCCCAATCGTCCCAAAACAATATGTACAAGGATATGACTCGACTTAGCAACCATGTAATCAATTAGACAATTAACTAAGGGTTTAAACAAATGTTGTCAAAGAATCCACTTTGAGAGCTTCAAAGAAGGGAATGAAGTCAGTGCGGGAGTGATTGATATGTGGGCATATGTACTTAACCAATCTGAACGGAAAAGGAGCACAGGATCATTGAGGAAGCTATATTGCCATACATCAATTATTGCAAGTTACAAATTATTTTATGTTAACAGAATTATCAGTTTCTTAAAATTTGATGAACCTGAAAAAATTTGATGAACCTGAAAAGAACTTTGTTCTATTTGATGAACCTGAACAGAATTTTATAAGTAAAATTTTATAAGTAAAATTTGATGAACCTGAAAAAATTTGATGAACCTGAAAAGAACTTTGTTCAATTTGATGAACCTGAACAGAATTATCAGTTTCTTATGTAAAAATCTAAAAGTAAAATTTGATGAACCTGAAAAAATTTGATGAACCTGAAAAGAACTTTGTAATATTTGAAATCTGTTTACATACAATTTACCTTAACCTATATTGATGCACCACAGTCAGCAGAAATGGAGAAAAGGAGTCTTAACTCGAAAGCTAACAAGTCAAAGTTTGTCGAGGAAATGACGAATCTATTGTTCATCTCTGTTTATCAATCTATCAAAGACATTGACCTAGTAAGCACTTTTATTTTACTAGTTTGTATGAGATAAAAAACTGTTGAACTTATACGCAATTGTAAAAGTTAACACTATGTTTAACAGATGATTTTCCCGATGATGCTCGCTGACGAACACTACTATATCGTTTGTTTCAACTTGAGAGATCATCAAATACATATTCTAGACAGCATGAACGTCAAAGACTCAATCAAAAATAGATATGAGAGAAAGTTTGCTCATTTGGTAAGAATTTTATTTTTATATTAAATGTATGTTCATCAATGTAGATCATTTGAAGCTCATTGTTTTTAATTTATTATTACAGAGATATCTCTTTATAAAGTACTTGAAAGATAATGGGTATCCAGTTTTCAAAGCACTGGACGATTACAAAGTAGCTAATGTGAAAATGTCATGGCAAACCAACAACAATTATGTTGATTGTGGAATTTTCGCCATGAGGCACATGGAAATGTATTCAGGAAACAGGGACTTTGATGCTGGGTTTGTACCAGAAGGAAAAGAACAAAAGAAACAAATAGAAGACTTGAGAAAGAACTACATGACAAAGATTCTGTTGTCCGAATATAATGAGAACATACGTATAGTGGAGAGCGAGATTGAAGATTATCATCGTTTAACTCTGAAGGAAAAGAAAATGCTCCAGGACAAGTCAGCAAAGAATATTGCAGATCGTGCCAGCGATTATTTCGAAAACCAGAAAGTGCTCTTCTAAAGAAGATGAAGGATTGAAAACAATCACGTAATTCTAGTTTGTTATGGCTAAATACTTTGCAGTAGTAATCTAATCTAGTTGATGAATGTTTGGAATATTTATTTGCTTCGTATGGTTAAAATAGTTTGCAGTAGTAACGGTTTTTGTTGGCAAGTGATTTTTGATTTCCAGAACAATCTAATGTAATTGGTGAATGTTTTAGTATAAATATTAGTTTTTTAAGTTCATAACAAGTTGTTTTAGTTGGTTGGTATGGTCAAGTTATTTTAGGTTAACAAAGTTATCAGTTTGTTATGCAAATTTGATGAACCTGAAAAAATTTGATGAATCTGAAAAAATTTGATGATCCTGAAAAGAACTTTGTTCGATATGATGAACCTGGACACAATTATCAGTTTGTTATGTAAAATTTTATAAGTAATAATTGATGAACCTGAAAAAATTTTATGAACATCTCAAGTAAAATTTTATATGTAATAATTGATGAACCTGAAAAAATTTGATGAACCTGAAAAGAACTTAAGTAAAATTTGATGAACATCTATTAAAAATTGATGAACCTGAGAAATTCATTTATTTGTCTAACAGAAAAAAAAACTACATTTATTTATCTAACAGACAACTAAGAAACTACACAAGCATTCTTCTCAGCCATTCTTGCCTTCTTAGCAGCCAATACAGAAGCATTCTTCTCAGCCAATCTCGCCTTCTTAGCAGCCAATCTCTCCTTCTGCTTCATCTCCCTCACAGCAGCCTTATCACTAGCCTTCTTAGCAGCAACTTGAGCTCTGATGGCATTGCACTTCGCCTGATTATGATCGTTCATGCTAGATTTGCAGAATCTACAATTCTTCCTACGCTTCCCACTTGGATTCATTGAACGCTCAATACTGCTCTTAATTCTTTTTCGCGAACCCTTAGTACTAACCTGTTTTGAACCAAAAACAACACAATAACAATTGGATGATCAAAAAAGATGTTGAACAATTGAACCTATCAAAACTGATAAACATTGAAAGCTGATGAACCTATTTGATGAACCTATGATAACTGATGAACCTATTTTAAAAACAGAAATAGATTAACATCTGATTAAAAAATCCGTATTAACCTGCTTAGGAACATTTACAATTATCTCTTCCTGTTGCGACACACCAAGAATTGAAGGAATTCTATCTCGTTTATTAGTCTGTTTAGGAATAGGAACGTCAGCATCTGCTTTTGCCATTAACTGAACCTGAAGATCTCTAAACTTCTGCAGCAGCTTAGGTTCATTTGCATAACGATTCACACAATACTCAACTGATCTGAATATCTCACGCAATATCATATCAGGAGTGTCACCACTGGCTTGAATGACTGATGCAGGTGGTAATGAATCTTGTGACCAACGCCTAAGCACATATTTCCTAGGAAAAGTTTTAACCTTTGACAACCGAATAACATAAAAGATATGACGACATAAGAGTCCATATGACTCAAAACGTTTGCACGTACACTGATAAAGCTCCTCAGATGGTTTACACAACACCTGAAATAATTGATGAACCTCATTAAAAAGATTCATTAAAAAGAAAATGATGAACCTCATTAAAAAGATTATAATTGATGAACCTCATTAAAAAGATGATACCTCATAAAAAACGTCATACAGTGGTTTCCCCTTCACTATACGATGTCGCCTTGAAATCTTCTCATCTTCACCAGTATCTTGTATAACATATTTTTTGCCTGAATCAACATCCGAAACACTAACCGACATACACGAAATCACAGAAGCATAAATCTCAGTTTGAACATCAAAGAAAATGGACCGAGTGTATAATTCTGAGGCCTCCTTTTCAATCTGAAGTTTAGTGTGAAAATCTGGAATAATATACCGACTGTCATGATCATTTTTACGTTGAGCAAATTTTTGACAACCCACCACACTATCAAAATGATTATAGAACTCCCATAAAGTCAAATCAATACTTGTCAAACGGCCATAGGCATTGTTTTCACTCTCAAACCTAGAAGAAGTACGCATCAAACCCGACATCAACTCATTCCTATAATAGGCTGGAATCCATTTATGCCTCAAGTTATACATATCTAACAGCCATTCGTGACTCTTCAAATCGAAATCAACTAACAAACGCTCCCACAAATCCTCAAACTCTTCGGGCTCTATTCTATCAGTCCAAACAATATATGATATTCTTCTTTTAAAAGTTTCATCTTTGGCTAAATCAGGACCAACCTACAAATTCAAGATCAAAATTTAAAAATGATGGACAGAAACCACAGATGAACATTATTGTATAAATCTAAATGATAAAAGTAACTAATAAACCAAAAAGTAACTAACTAACAAAAAATAATTAAAAAAAACAAATTGAGGAACATTATTGTATACCTTTGAAGTCAACTTCTGCATGATATGCCACATGCATAATCTGTGACGAGCTAAAGGGAAAACGGTCTCTATAGCAACTTTCATTGCTCCGTCTTGATCAGTCACAATAACCTATGGTGCTCGAACAAACGCTCTTTGAAAACATTGAAGCAACCAAATGTAAGATTCTTTAGTTTCCGACGACAGCACGGCAGCTCCAAATGTAACACAATGATTGTGATTGTCGATCCCAGTAAATGGTACAAAAACCATTTTGTACCTATGAAAAACAAATGATAAAACATTTATACAACCGATGAACCATTATAATATAACTGATGAACCATTTAAATTCAGTATATTACAATCAAATACAGCAGCTTTAAAAAAATAAAAATTTGTTTAAATGTTTCTAACTTCAAATGTTTCCCCAGAAATGGTCGTTGGTGACTCTGCGTAGGCTTTGAAACTCATCGGTCATCTCAAACACACATAAACTGCCAGAACAAGATGATAGGCAACGCGAATTAACTTTTAAACCGATGACCATCATCTTGTTGCGGCAAAGTTTTTGTGTGTTTGAGCTAATCGATGAGTTTCAAAAGCTACTCATACTCACCCAACGACCACTCTGGGGAAACAATTCAAGCTAGAAACATGACCTATTTACATTCATTTCATCAGTATTTAAAAGATAACAAAGAGATAAAAAGATAGGATAAGTGGGGTAGAGTAAAAATATAAAATAGCTAGTGTAGAGATAAGAATGATGTATTTTTTGAAAAAGAGATAAGATAAGTGGGGTATAGCCACATACAGCCACAGCCACATACAGCCACATACAGCCAAATTATTATATTACTGATGAACCATTTACACCAGCTTACTGATGAACTTATTAATTAAAAAGAGTCCATCAATTGCAAAAAGATAAAAACATATAAAAAATGAACTTACTTATTGGTTCTGAATGTAGCATCAAATGACATGACATCGCCAAAAGCATAATAGTTCCTTTTTGCATATTCATCAGCCCAAAAAAGATTCGTCAACGCGTTATTCTCACCAGTTTGATACTCAAATGAAAAATTAGGAAGAAAATCCTTCTTGTTCATTAACATCTCAACTAACATCTGAGCATCATTCTTACCAATGAAATCAAGCACGTCTCTCCTATAATTTTTACAATCAACTGAACTAACCCCAATAAAATCATATTCCCCATAAATCACCCTAAGTAAATTGAAACCCTTCACTGGACCAAGATTCACTTGCGATGCTTGATATAGAAAAACTTGTTGAGTATAAGAAACATCACGAGATGAAACCAGAAAAACACTATCTTCCTCATTAACTAGGCTATGATTATGACCCTCAATAAACTCATAACACCAATATCCTCTTCCTTCAACATACTTCACACGAAAAGCAGCCTTACAATCAGTACGCTTAGACGAATGTTTCCTTTGTTTAGACTTTGGTCCAACTTTCTTTGGGGCAGGATTTGTTCCTTCTTTACTACAAACGAAGTATTTCAAATCCAGATTATCGTCCTTATTCTTCTTAGATTTATACTGTTGACCTAAACGAACCTCAAAACCAGCTCTTTTTGCATAATCTTTGTAATACTCATATGCCTGCTCAAGACTATAATACATCATACCATAAGCCGGCTTCTCACCAACAGGAATATCAGGAACCCATAACTTCTCACCCACCTCCTCAGAAACAACACCAACAGAATATGGTACAGGTTCATAATTATTATCTGTAAAAAAAAATTGATGAACTTAAAAACATAATTTAACTAGAAGTAACACATAACACATAACACAGGCCAAAAAACTCATTCTAATCTATTCTAAAAACACATAACACATAACAAAGCCAAAATAATTGATGAACCTGATTCTAACGAATCCACAACGTACTAATTAAAACCATGATAACAACTGATGAACCTCATACTAATCTATTATAACAAAGTTATTCTAATGAATCCACAACCTAATAAGTAGACCATGATAACAAGAAATAACTGAAGAACCTCATACTAATCTATTATAATAAGTTATTCTAATGTATCCGAAACCTAATAAGTAGACCATGATAACAAAGCAATAACTGATAAACCTCATACTAATCTATTATAACAAGTTATTCTATGGAATCCGCAACCTACTAATTAAAACATGATAACAAGCAATACCTGATGAACCTCATTCTAATCTATTCTAACTGAAAATCGGCAATAACAAGCAATAACTGATGAACCTCATTCTAATCTATTCTAACTGAAAATCGGCAATAATCGGCAAAGCAAAAATTGATGAATCAGAAACATAATAAAAAATAAGCATAAAATAAATTACCTTGATTAAACACATGAGTATCAGTTTGAGCCATCAGCATATCCCCAAATTTGAATGGTAAAAACCCAAATTCACTTCAATAAACCCTAATTCACTTCCAATTGACCGATTGAATGCTTAGAAACCCTAATTCTCTTCCAATTAACCGATTCAACAGTTAAAAACCCTAAATTTTTTCTAATTAACCGATATGAACCCTAATTCTATCCAATTAAGCGATCGGATGGCTAATTCGAAGCCGATATGAACAATTAACGATTCAATTAAATGAATATGAATTGAGAACAAAAAAGCCCTAAATTTCGTAAATTTAGGGTTTATGAATATGAACAAATGAAAGAATGAAAAAAATGTGAAATTGAATGAATGAATAAATTGAATGGAGATCATTGTGTAAATTCAGTNTTGTTGTTGTTGTTGTTTTTGATAGATATTTTGTTATGGTGTTGTGGATGTATGAATGATGGATCTTGGTATGATGTGTTTTAATTATGGGTTTTGTGTTTTGTAAACAAATGATGGGGCTCAAAGTTTACCCGTTGTGAGTGACTAAGACGGAAGTTTGAATTGGGTATTTGGACGTTTAGTTGTTGATGTTGTTTTGGGGTTTTATTTTTCGGGTTGTTTTGATATATTTATATAAAATATAATAGAATGAGAGTAAATATAAACATAAAATGAGAAGTTGTGCATAAAACTGATAGGATATAGAGGTATTTATAGGTAAATAAAATGATAAAATTTTATTTTTAAAGTTAATTAGGGCGCATTTGATCGTGATGGTGACCACCAAATATTGGCCAAAAAGGGAGACCGCGTGTGGTCGTTGTTGTGGTGTTTATGGGCACCATGCATGGTGGTTGCCACCACCAGGTGGTGCACCACCTCCATAACAACCAACCTAAGGTTTTTACTTTTGAATTTTAGTCAGAGACATAGAGCGTGTTATAGTTGTCACGTCAGATTTTCACCATATTTCACAAATCTATAACTTAGCACAAACTTCATCCTAACTAGATGCATGAACGTATATTACAATGTATTGTAACTTTTTTTTTTAAATTATTTGTTTATTTTTTTGGTTTGTTTTAAATTAATGTTTACTTTAAAAGTAAATACATAAGTTTGATTGAGTATATTATTCTTACCTGAAGTTATCATTATAAATTTTAAAGAAAATATTAATTAATTAGTAAGAGCTAAAATTGCACTCTAAAAAAATAAGAAAGATCATACTGTAATTATTATCACGTAGTATTTTCTAGAACTCTATATTCTTTTTTATCATGAGATAATTATCTTGAGACAAATGAAGTATATACTAGTAAATGTTTACCGATTGTTGCAATATTGTTTTGGGCGTCAAAATCATCGTATTATTAGGCAATATAAAACAAATCATGCTAGATTCATGCCACTTTAGTGCTTTTGAGGTTGAAAAATGCCTTGTTTTATTTGGGTTTGGTTATCCATCCACTCTTTTAAATTATAATTTTACTCCTAGTCTTAATTAATTTTAGTGTTTTGTTTGTGAGACTAGAAAAAAATCTTTTGAGATAACAAAAAAACCGATAGCTGTTTTCATAGTGATTTTTTAAAAAAGTTTGAATTAGCGAAGAAAATCAAAACTTTGTATGAAATCGAACGAAAATATCTACATATTAAAGAAAAACGGTCAAACCTTGAAAAGTGAAATGTTAAAAATCAAAGGTGAGGAACATGAAATTCAATTAAATTAAGGAAATAAAAAATAAGGGTATGATAATGATTTCTATATCATTTTGAATATCTTTTCTATCTTATGTTTTTTTATTTCCTTCTTTTTTTTCTATTCGTATCTAGTTATCATTGTTTTTATAGAATCCTTTTTGATAGAATCTTTTTTTGATAGAATCCTTTTCTAAGGAAACCCTTATTTGATTCATCCTCACAAAATAGAAATATTTTGTTCCTTGACGCTGAGGGCATCCCCGAAGCTCGGGGGATTTTGTGACATTTCTAATTGGCTGTCTTGTATTTCTAATAAGTTGTTTAATCGTTGGCATGTTGAATCATATACATAATGGACTGGTTTAGATCGATGTACAGTGTAATTAATACTCTTATTAAAACACCATATTACTTAAAAGTACAATAATTTATTTACATTGTACAACCAATTAAGAGTATATCTACCAAATTAAAAACTACCAATTAAAACACACCCTTTATTAAAAGAACAATAAAATTTTCACGATGTACAATTTAAACAAGATATAACATAATCTAAAATATAAAATAATTAAACACATTTAATTAATGTTATTTTTAAAACACAATAAAATGAAAAGTACATGTTATTATACACATTATACAAATTAATAAAACACACAAAGTTTCATACAAGCTAACAAGTTGATGGTATATATAGTTTTGAAAACCGGACCAGACCAACGTGTTCAACTGGGAACCAGTGTCGCCACCGGTTCGGTTAACCAATAAAAGCCCTCCGAAAACGAACAGAGAGGACCCGTTGAAACTGATACAAACTGGTGAATCAGGTCTTATCGAGATCTATTTCTCCGGTTAATCGTCACAGGGTACCCGCCGCCACAACGCGCGGGTACCTTGCTATACCATATATAAAGGAAAAACCAAAAAGTAAAAAGTGAAGTTGAAACTATAAGGAAATGTTGAAAACATATATTTCAAAAGGAAACTATTAATACAAATCGAAAACCGGGTTGACCCGGGACGCTTCAAACCCGGCGGGTTGATCCGGTTTAATTTGACATTTTTTCGACCCAACACGTCGGGTTGACTCGGTTTAAATCGACCCGTTTTTCGACCGGAACGGTTCAATCGTTTGAACTACCGGGTCGAACTGGGTTTCAAAACATTATGTGTTAATCCACAAATCTTCAAACTTCTATTATTTTTCGTTTATAACCCATAAACTTTTATTTATCAGTAAACGATCTGTCGCTATAAAATACCGTTGCTATGCACGGGTACTCGCCTAGTCATATCAAAAGGGGTAAAACTAACGTATTGGGGGTGTACGGATAACAACCACCATTATATTTCCATAAGTTTTATTATTATTATTATTATTATTTTATTTTTATTTTTTTAATATCTTTTACCATAATTTTAATACTAAAAAACAAGGTTATAAGTAGCGCGAAGCGTGGCATGGCGGCATGACCAAGCCTCACGCTTTTGCGGTCAAAGCGAATCTTTTGCGTTTATAAGGCTTAGCATAAGGCGGGCACAAAATATGAAAATATTTATATATTTATATCATATTTCATATATATCGAGTTTACAAAAAGACGTGGCATAAGGCGGTATAGCGGTATAGCGTGACGATATGATCAAGTCTCACGCCTTTGCTAGACTTTTGCGGTGCCTTTGCGAGCCTTTTAGAACCATGCTAAAAACATAAACCCTAACTTGAGGACTATGTTTCACATCTTTTTCTTTTATTTAATTTACAAGAAATGTGTCTTCTATTACGGTAATGTCAATGATTTTATACTAAATGAAGATCGAATTGAAATTACAACAGAGTTCGTCTAGTGATTTTATGTTAGACCCGTATCTCGGATACAAATAGGCCCCACCCTAGAGGAAACTGACTATGACATAATGTGATTGGTTAGTCAATGGAAGTTACATTTAGTCAAATCTGATAGTCAATGTGAAGGTCAAAGAATATGTAATGTGATTATAGAAAGTATTATGTGTCACAACTAGAATGGAAATAGAATTTAAGGACTAAAAGTTGTCAAGTGGTAAAGGTGCTATAAGGTTAAGTGTGGCTAAAGTAAAAGAAAACGAACCTAAGGGACTTAATGTGCCAATTAGGCAAACTTGTCTCCTACAATAATCTGGATACTTCTACTAGTATCATTAGATTTCCAGAAAGTGGAGGCGTGGGTGTGTGTGTCGTGAAGTGAAGAATGGAGGGAAGAAGATACCAAGCCTTAATGGTCAACTATGAGTCTATGTATTCCAATTCAAGTAGATGAAGCCCTAGCAATGATTTCGATCCAAGTAAGTATCTAAATTAGTGTTAAATTGATGATTGAGAGGTTAGGGTTTATGAACCCTAATTAAGGGAATTGAGTAAATGATGTTTATAAGCTAAACTAAGAAGTTATGATGAATATGGGTTAAGTACTATTGGGTTTAATCTAATAATTTAATGGGGCTAATTATCATATAATCATAATATGGTTATATGATAATTAGAGGTGTTTAAGGAAGAGCTATGGTAATGGTAATCATGGTATAGGATATTGATTATGTCTTTATGTCTATAGTGGTGTTGGCTTAGATGACAAGAATAAATGATGATGATGATGATGTTTTATTAAGATTTAGCTTGGACTCAAGGTAAGTAAACCGGTTATAAGATGATGTTGTAATGATTTCATTATGTTATGCTTTATGTGTTATATGTTAATGATTTATGTGTATTTGGAAAGGATGTGCTTATGTGAAAGTGGACCTAAGGTTAGTATGACTTAGTTCAAAAGGATATGATAGTTTAAGAATGCTTAGATGCTATTGAGATAGGTCATGGAGCATTAAGTGGCTAAGGTATGTTTAATGTTAAAGTTTAAAGTTTTAATGAAGTAATGGGTTGTTGCGTAATGTGTGAATGATTTATGATATTATGTTATAATCGTTTTACTTACTAAGCATTCGTGCTTACGGTTTAATGTTCAATGTTTTTTAGGCTCTTGTGTTGATGTAAATGCTTAGATGAAGGACTAAAGTTTAGTTTTGCGAGATTCGAAGATTGGTAAAAGTAGGAGCTAGGTAGTATACCGAGCTCATTTCAATGATGTACCCCCGTTGGTCCTACAATGATTTTTAAAGTGTAGTCAAGTGGCAAATTGTATGTTAAGGTCGTCTTAATGATTTGGTGGTCAATTGTTGTGTCAAAGTATGCTATAAGCGTTTATGGTCAAAGTTAAAGGAGTGTTTGGCATAACATGTATTTATACCCATTTTGGGTTGTAAACGGGTCAATGATTATGGAAACGTTTTATTATGTTATATTAATGGTGTTGGTTAAGTTTGGTGGGCAAATGAAGTGGTAAAGGTGGTTTGTAGTGTAAATGGGTCAAACCGGGTTTTGGTACAAAATCCGTCATTTTGAAAAGTACTCTTCCAAAGGTCAAACGGTAAAAGTTATTGCATGAATATGATATTTATGATGTACTAATTATTTCTGGAAGTTTTTATGTGATGTTGAAGTGGTATAAGGTTGGTTCCGGAAAATGGGTCAAAACATGCATGTGTGCAGAAATAGGTCTATTTGAGATGCAAAAGAGTCCATTTTAGAGTGGAGTGTAGAAATGGGTCTATTTTAGATGCAAATGTATCCATTTTAGAGTGCAGTGCAGAAATGGGTCTATTTTAGATGCAAATGTGTCCATTT
>LBNU01015294.1:6177-20227 GCA_014162995.1 Artemisia annua
TGACTCAATGTGGAATACTTCCAAAAGTGTGTAAGAACCAAAGATGGTCAAACACATAAACTTTCTATTAATGTGATGTGACACTTTCTTTTTAAAGAAATAAAAACTATGTTTATGTTTAAAAAGAAATGTTAAGTCTAGTTTATACAAGACTTAAAACTAAAGTGATGAATTACTTAGAAGCTAAAGTTTGTACTTTGTCATTAACAAAACTTAGCAAAGATCGTAAAATATAAATAACGTTTTTAGGCGATATTTGTATTAACAAACATGTTTGGTAACGTAGCTGTAGCAGTAATTATAAAGTGTAAAATTACGAAAAAGGTCATATACACATTAAAATAAAATAAATGATTAAACAAATGGGGGTATATATGTAATTTCAGTATCTAAACGCTTGGAGCAATTCTGGAAAGCTCATTCAAGAAGCATTTCATTTTGGAGCTGTTAGGATAGTTTCAACCGCTATTAGAAATGTTGCCAAACAAGCTTTTCATTTAAATGCTTACCGCTTGTCGCTCCTAAACGCTTCCTTAACGCTTGTTGCCAAACATGACCAAAATTTGCAAGCTACTCAAATTTAATATTAATTTAGTTACGATCACCGTCAAATTCTGTAGTTGCAAGCAACATTGAAAATCACATTTTTTAACAACATATAAGCTCTTCAATTGCGACTATCAAATTAGAGGACATTTTGTTTCATTTGTTCTTGAGTTCTATGATGAATCATGTACGTATGTAGGTGATGCTTATTTTTGGTTGAGTAAATTGCATAAATCGTTCCTAAAGTTTGGTCAAATTGCATGTTTCGTCCCACATGTTACGAAAGTGCAAGGATCGTCCTTGTGGGGAAACATTTGGTGCAAGTATCATCCTTTTTGGGGAAACTTTTGGTGCAAGTATCGTCCCTGTGAGGATGATACTTGCACCAAAAGTTTCCCCATAGGGACGATCTTTGCACTTTCGTAACATGTGGGACGAAACACGCAATTTGGTCAAACTTTAGGGACGATTTATGCAATTTACTCTTTTTGGTTTGTTCTCTTTAAACAGATTGTCCATTGATTATGGATCCACCTTCAATTGGGATCCAAACACTAAATTGTAAGTGAATGTAACTTTTCACCCATGTTCCTTTATTAGTGATTTTTGTGCGTATAGAGTTTTAGACACATTTTCAATGTAGGCCTAATAATTATATGAGAAAATTCTACTAATGCGCATGTGGTTTGTGTAGCATAAGGAATGTTGATACATATTGTGAAGAGTTTATTAAGTTGTTTAAGGGCAACACTTTCGCTTTTATAGTTAACATGGAACATAATAATAATGCATATAGTCGGCATAGGTACCCTCTGTTGAAGATGAAATCTTATTTGCTTTTGTTTCAAAGTTACCAACTAATTAATTAGGGTTGTTTCTTTTCTTTTTTTTTAATGTCCAACATATCAATCGAAAAAGTATAGATGTCGATTCAAATATGGTTGAGGATACAATGTGTCAAATCCTAACAAATTGTAACATGACACTAGTAAAACAAATCCGCTTTACAAAGTTCTTTATTTTTGTTATTATCTGCGGCATGATTGTTACTTATATATTGCTTGAGAAGCGTGTTTTTTGTTCACTTACTGGCGTTTGTGCAAGATAATCTTAAACATAATTTGAGAGACTTTGCTATTGAATTTGTAGTAAGTTTTATTTCAACTTGAGAAGCTCGATATATATTCCTATTCTGCGTACGGTGTTAAAATACCATTCCAAACTTTCAGGGACTGTTCTGTTAATACAGAGACTTGCTAACACTAACATTTGAGTTTTGTCTTTGTTTGTCTATCTTTACTTTGTGCAGGGACTGAAGCTGCAATTATCTGAAGTTGATGGCTATAAAAGGATCGCTTTGGATTAGGGTTTCATAA
The DNA here is from genome assembly GCA_014162995.1 of Artemisia annua. Lineage (NCBI taxonomy): Eukaryota > Viridiplantae > Streptophyta > Magnoliopsida > Asterales > Asteraceae > Artemisia > Artemisia annua. The sequence goes on from LBNU01015294.1 coordinate 8,100, forward strand.
TCTCTGCTCATTATCTTCTCACACATCTCTCGTTTTCTCTCTAAGTTTTATAATCTTTCTCTTGTAATCGTTCGACTGATCAACTGTTTTGATCCAGTTATTGTTTCTATTTCTATACTTTAGATCATTCATTATGATCTATTAGTTTTCTGATTTTTTGTATTGTAAAGATTGAGGTTATAATTTTGAATCAAGGGGTGTTGGTTGGATTCAATCTTGGTGTTATTAGAATTTCTACATGGTATCAGAGCTATGGCTCTTGATTATCGATTAGGTTGGTGATTTGGATTTCTAGGGTTTCATCTGATTTTTGGGGGTTTCCTTAATTAGAGTGAGATCTGGTTGATTCATGGTTAATTCGACAATCTTTGTTGGGTTAATTGTTGTTGGTGATTAGATCTGGTGAATTAGGGTTTGATCTCAAAAACCCTAATTTTTTTTTATTTGGGGATTCTTGGTTTTGGTGGTTTCTGGTGTTAATTGGGACCTGATTCTTTCACAATATCTCTTAACTAAGTGAATTAAGAGTATTGTGATTCTTTTCTGCATTCTTTTCCGTATAGCACTGTAAGATTCTTCCCTTATTTTAAGATTACTTGGTTTTAGTTTAGAGGGTGCAAACGGTGTGCCTAACATCTTGATCTGCCTCCCTGAGAGGTGTGAATACCTGCTCTGGTCACACCCAGTCCTCTAGGCTGGGCTTTGTACTTCTTGGGTGTAAGTTTTATTTTGGTATTTTTCGTTTCTTGCTTGTTTATTATTTGTCTGCTTGTTTCTTGATTATCTATTGCTTGTTTGTTCTTCTTTTATTTGTTCATTATGGCTCCTGGTGGTAGTAATGAGAATCTTATTAGCAGTCTTGATCTGAGTAGTCCTTTATACTTACATGCTAATGATATTAGTACTAGTTCTATTATATCTGTGAAACTTACTAGTACTGATAATTATAGAGTTTGGTCCACTGCTATGAAACTTGCTATTAATACTAGAAATAAAACTGGATTTATTGATGGTACTTGTACTAAGGCTACTTATGTTTCTAGTGATGTTTTGGCTAATCAGTGGGAAAGATGTAACTCTATTGTGTTATCTTGGTTGCTTAATTCTGTTTCTAAAGAATTGTATCTTGGTCAAATGTTTTCTGTGAATGCTCATGAAGTCTGGACTGAACTTATGGAAACATATGATAAACTTGATGGGTCTATAATTCTAAACTTAATGCGGAAAATTAATAACTTCAAACAAGGTGAATTAACTGTTTCTGAGTATTATCATAAGCTGAATTCTTTGTGGAGAGAGTTTGATATTATGACTAAATTGCCTAAGTGTGTATGTGCTGCTAGAGAAGATGTGTTAAAACATAATCAACTTATGAAACTTATGCAATTTCTCATGGGCCTTAATGATGTTTATCAACCAATCAGAAGTAGTATTCTCTCTAGAGAAACAGTTCCTGATGTGAAAGATGCTTTTGCTATTGTGTCCAGAGAAGAGTCTCATAGAGGCATTGATTCTTCTTCTTCTGGTTCTAAGACCAAACCTCAAATCTCTGGTTTTATTGCTAAAACTAATTGGACTAATAATGGTACTAAAAGGACTGATAATAAGTTTGATAACAAAAAGTTTTCTAGCAATGATAACAAAAAGTTTGGGAATAATAACAATAGTGGGAGTAATAGGGGATCTAATCCTAATTTGCTTTGTAATAATTGTGGTAAAATTGGTCATACCATTGATAGATGTTTTGAACTTGTTGGGTATCCTCCTGGTTTAACAGAAATCCTGGTCCAAAACAAAATGGTTTTAAAACCTATTTTACTGCTAATTCTAATAATTCTTCTACTGATAATGGTTCTACTATGTCTTTCACTAATGAACAAATGATGAAACTAATGAGTCTTATCAATGAGATGCCTTCTAGTGGAATGTAGGCTAACATGGCAGGTATGCCTAGTTTTCAAAACAACAATGTTTTCTTTAATATAAACTTTCACAGATTTTATAACAGTAATACTGTTTTGTGTAAAATGAGTATTGGTTGGATCATAGATTCAGGTGCAAACCAACATATGACTGTTTCAACTTTAAACATGTTTGGAATTTTTGACATCTCTGATTTAAATCTAACTGTGGGTCATCCTAATGGAACCCTTGCTAAAATTAAATATGTTGGAAATTTAAAGCTTTCTGAAAATGTCATATTATATGATGTGTTGGTTGTACCTGAGTATTGTGTCAGTCTTCTATCTGTTCATAAACTTATTAAAGATAGCAGAATGTTTGTTGGTTTTTCTGAAACAAAATGTTACATTCAGGATTTGACTCAAAAAAAAAATCATGGGGACTGGTAGTGAAAATGGTGGACTTTATCTATTTGATTCTTCCTCTCCCATCACTTCTAAGAATCAAACATTAGGTAATTTGTCTATGCAATGTTTTGTTTCTAAATCTTTGTGGCATCACAGACTTGGTCATCCCTCTGACCATGCTGTTGATTTGTTACAATCTGAGCTTAAGTTCACTAAGGATTCTCATGTCTCACCTTGTGACATCTGTCATAAGGCTAATCAGACAAGATAACCCTTTCCTCTAAGTGAACATAAAAGTTCTGCTATTGGTGATCTTGTGCATATTGACCTTTGGGGACCTTAAAAGGTTACTAGTAGATATGGCTTTAGGTATTTTATGACTATTGTTGATGACTTTACCAGGGCTGTTTGGATTTATCTTATTAAAACTAAAGATGAAGTTTATAATCTTTTTGTGAATTATATAAATCTGATTTTAACTCAGTTTAAATGTAACATTAAGACTGTAAGGTCTGATAATGGTACAGAATTTGTGAATAACAAAATGAGTAGTTTATTTGATTGCCTTGGTATTGTGCATCAAACCACTTATGCTTACACTCCTCAGCAGAATGGGATTGCTGAGAGAAAGCACATGCATTTGTTAAATGTTGTTAGAAGTTTATTGTTTCAAAGTGGTATTCCTCTAAGTATGTGGCCTGAGTGTATCTTAACTGCTGCTTACCTTATTAGCAGGTTGCCTTCTTCTGTGCTGAGTGGACAATCTCCCTTTGAACTTGTGTATGGTAGAAAACCTAGAATTTCTCACATGAGAAGATTTGGTTGTTTATGTTTCTCATCTATTCTAAACAATTCTGATAAGTTTTCCTCTAGGTCTGAAAAGTGTGTTCTTATTGGTTTTTCTACTACTAAAAAGGCATATAAACTTTACAGTCTTGAAACAAAAATGATTTTCTTTTCCAGAGATGTTCAATTTTATGAAACTATTTTTCCATTTAAAATGAATACTAATTTGATACCTGATCAGACTTATGAAAATGTTGAGACTACCTTAAATAGTCTAAATTTCTTTGATGAGAAACACTATGATCTAAGTCCCAATGATGACGGGAGAGGTACTAATACCCCCTATGATGATAGTGATGCCTATTCTTGCCCTAGAAGTATAAATACTTCTGATGATGGTAGGAATACTGGTATTGCCACTTCCATGGGTGATAATACTCCACCTGAGGGCACTATTCCTTCTAATTCTTCTCAAAATGGATCCACTCAGAACATAAGTCAAGAGCAGCCTGAACTTAGGAGATCTAGTAGATTAACTAAGTTGCCTGCTAGATTCAATGATTTTGTTGTAAGCAGTAGTGCTAAGTATGGTCTTGAGAAATATGTTTGTTATTCTAAATTGAGTCCAGTTAATTACTGCTTCTCCACTACTTTAAATAAAGCTGTTGAACCTACTTCTTATGAAGTAGCATCTAAAAATGTTAATTGGATTCAGGCTATGAATAATGAGGTTACTGCTTTAAAAAGGAATAACACCTGGACTGAGTGAGCTACCTCCAGGTAGAAAACCTGTAGGTAGTAAATGGTTGTGGAAGATTAAGTATAAGTCCACAGGTGAAGTTGATAAGTATAAAGCCAGGCTTGTAGCCAAGGGCTTCAGCCAGAGGGAGGGATTTGATTATATGGAAACATTTAGTCTTGTGGTTAAGATGTCTACTGTTAGATGCATGATTAATGTGGCTATTTGCAATAATTGGAGTCTTTTCCAGTTAGATGTTAATAATGCTTTTTTGTATGGTGACTTAACTGAGGATGTTTATATAACCTTACCCCCTAGTTTTGATGATCATAAGTCTAAAGTTGTGAAGCTTAACAAATCTTCATATGGTCTTAAATAAGCCCCCAGACAATGGAATGCAAAATTAGCCAATGCTCTTAATGAACATGGTTTTGTGCAGTCTAAGTTTGATTATTGATTGTTTACTAAGAAATCTGGGAGTGTGTTTTTGGCTCTTCTTGTGTATGTTGATGACATTGTTATAACTGGCAATGATAACAATGAAATTGAAAAGTTTAAAGTGATTTTGCAGTCTAAGTTTCTAATAAAAGACTTGGGAAAGTTAAAATATTCCTTGGCATTGAAGTTTTAGAAAATGACAAAGATGTTTGTCTTAGTCAAAGAAAATATTGTGTTGAACTCTTACATGAGTATGGATTACTTGCTGCTAAGCCTGTAGACACACCTTTACCTGAAAATACTACTCTTAATCATATTGAAAGTAATGATGATAAAGCTTTGAAAAACATTGGTAATTACCAAAAACTGGTTGGTAAGTTAATTTATTTAACTAACACCAGACCAGATATTTCTTATTCAATTCATTGCTTGAGTCAATATATGCATGCACCTCTTGAGTCTCATTTGAATGCTGCATTAAGAGTTTTGAGATACTTAAAAGGATCACATGGAAATGGTGTTCAGATTAACAAAAATGGAAATCTTAAGCTTAGAGCTTATGCTGATTCAGATTGGGCAAGATGTCCTGTTACCAGGAAATCTGTGTCTGACTATTGTGTTTTTCTGGGTGATTCTTTGGTTACCTGGAAAAGTAAAAAACAATCCACTCTTTCTAGATCCTCAGCTGAGGCTGAGTACAGAAGTATGGCTTCATGTACATGTGAAGTTATTTGGTTGACTAATCTTCTTGGTGACATGGGTGTTAGAGAATTGTTACCTGTGAAGTTGTACTGTGATAACAGTTCTGCTTTGCAGATTGCTGGAAACCCTGTGTTTCATGAGAAAACAAAACACTTTGAGATTGATGTTCACCTTGTTAGAGAAAAGGTGTCTGCTGGTGTTATTAAGACTGAGAAGATTCATACTTCTCAGCAAATTGCAGATGTGTTTACAAAAGCTTTAGACTGTAAAAGTCATAAGTTTTTGTGTGATCATTTGGGTATGATGGACATGTTTGCTGTGGAAGGTTGAAGGTTGATGGTTGATGTGAAAGTTTGAGGGAGGGTGTTAAAATACCATTCCAAACTTTCAGGGACTGTTTCTGTTAATACAGAAACTTGCTAACACTAACATTTGAGTTTTTCTTTGTTTGTCTATCTTTACTTTGTGCAGGGACTGAAGCTGCAATNTTCACTGACTTCAATACCTTGGCTCCATCTCAGACATAGCTTTTGGTACAAACCTTCATTATTTCAAATTCATTCTTGTTTATTGTGAATCATTGAGGCTTGTGTACACATAACAGTGCACAACCCATACCTTGTAAAGAAAGGACCCTGTGGTACGCTTCAGTGCTACAATCCTAATATAAGGAGCGAAGGCTTCTTAATTTTGAGTAAAAATTATTAAACTTTTCAGATTTTCACAATTCTACTCAAAAGACAAGTATTTCACCTCAATGAGTATCCACAAGTTGAGGGGGAGTACTTGTACCAAAACATCGTTCTTAAAATCTCAAATCTTTGATGATAACTCCCCATAAGACTCAAAAAGCATATTTTAATCAAAATTGTTTGCAAAAACAACATTTGATATGCTATTTTTGAGGGGGAGAAGAAGAAAATGATCAAAATATGATGTGGTAAAGTTGTATCTCACTCGAGCTCGACTCAGAATTGACCCAAGAATTGACGAAACAAAAACCGTTAGTATTCGAAAGGATTTATCCGAGAAGATTGTACCGTTTCGAGAAACTCTTTCTAGACGTTACTTTGACGGGTCTAACTTCCTTTATGGAATGTTTACAACTTCAAGGTAGTTATTAGGGCTAGTTGTCACCTAAAAACTGACAATGCATCCCTTTAACTAAGCAACGTAACCGTGTCCCTCGGGTACATGTCTATTAAGAGCAGATCAATTCTAAAGTGCAAACTTCTCCCGCATGTGTTATTTTTCCGCAAAATATTCATAAGCACATGTGGAGGGGGAGTATTTCATAAGAAAATAAAACTCTCAAAGTGTTATAAAATGTCTTTTATTCACAAACACTTTGAGAGATTTTCAAATGAATGGTTTCGAAAGACATCACTAGGATAGTCATGGTGTTATAAGGTGACTAAGGTTCGGAATAACCGTCCTATGATCCGCCTAAGCCGGAGGGATCTACCCAAGGACATCATCAATAGTTAGTATTTAGAAGTCCTTAGGTATGATTCGAAAAAGGAGAAGTGAATGAAACGGAGAAAGAAGGGGTTGAAGAATTAAAAATAAACATTGTAAAAAGGGTGAAAAGAAATGAGCCCTCCGAATTATTCAACCTTAGGGCAGACACCGGGTTCAATTCATATGCTACTGGTTGTTGCTAAGGCGACACTGGTATTGAAGATAAAAGACGTCATGGACCCAGTGACGCATGCACTTTAACCTTCTAGCCACTCGAGTATCTCTCAAAAGATGCTTGTTTCATTCTCACGGGGAACCGTTGTAATCTATCGACCTTCTATTTAGAGTTGGTTGATATTGAAACAGGAGACCCTGCCCCAATCTCCGCATAGGAAACCATAAGTTGCACTAATTGAGTCTAGAGCCACGAGACACATCAAAGATCTCTTAGGAACACTTAGTAATCTTACATTGGTTGTCTTACATCAATGGGCAACAACTGTAAATTATCGAGTCCTTCGCAGATCTTAGCAATCTACCTAGAACGTTCATGAGGGATTTACTTAGGTATTTCTCAAATGATTGAACGGAAATCCTGCCAGGGTCAACATCAAACAGCCCTGACAGCAGGTCACTTCGGTAATTCCTTGTGGATTACGCTTAGTGTTTACGATGGCACCAAACGGTCTACAGTCGTGGGGTGATCTCCAGCGACTCACCTAATCGTGGGTGTACTTAGTTGTGCCCGTGTAAGCTCCTTACGGGGTATCCGATTTGGAACGGCCTTGGCGCGAATTAGAAGGAGTCCTCACAATATGCTGTTGACGAATTCTAGTTCAAACCTGTAAGTACCGGTTGTTTTATTGCTAACTGACTTATTTCAGGTACAAATGCTATCTTGAACACCAACTTCCACGTGCTCATACATACATCAGAATGCCGATGAAAGCTCAAAGCCTTATCACATTTCAACAAGAAAGATTCTACCTCAAAATCATGAATCTTCAACACTAAAGATATAAGAGCTAAGAATGCATAACAACAACACCGTTAAAGATGTATGAGCATGTTGGAATTACGAAGTCTGCTTCAGTTCCAACCTTTTACATTCATCAGTTTTGGCGCACTGCAAAGGTCAATTTGGATGATGCCTCATTCACAGTCACTCTAGAAAAACAAGAATATGAAGTTGATCTAGATGTTCTCAGGACAGCTCTTATGCTTCCTACTTCCGAAGCGTATGAACCAATGATGACAGAGCTTGAAATACTCGACTACATGATTGAGCTTGGGTATGATACAGAAGAGTCCTCCAGAATCATATTGTCCAAGATCAACATCAAGCATCTACCTCAACCATGGAGAACCTTCTACATGCTTATCATCAGATCTGTTACGGGTCGAAAAAGTGGTCATGAACATCCCCGATTATCACATCTGCAAGTATTATAAGGAATGATGAGCAGAACGGACATTGACTTTGCTGATCCAATAATGAGCGACATCATTTTTCAGATCCGTTCTAAGGATCGAACCATGATTCCGTTCTTAAGATTCACCAAGATGCTCATTGCCCACCTCTGCGGGAAAACTCCAGAGTTTAACCAAAGAATGTTTGACCGTACAGAACCAAAGCACAGCATTGTGGACGATGACAAGATTTCTTTCGTCAAGTCCATACAATTCACTCCACGGACCACTGGCCTGAGAATTCCCGACAATCTTCTGACTGACAAGATTCGTGCGTCTTCGAACTACCGAATCTACGATCTGGCCTTCCAAGCCGGGAAAGTAGGATTCACTGAAACCGAGGAAGTTCCAAGATACATTAGGGAGACACGCAGCAAGAGAGGTGCTAAGTCTGGAAGCTCCAGCAGTACTCATGATCCAAAACAGCCAAAGTCTAAGCCTGCTGCAACCCCTAAAAGAAGAGTCATCAAGAAGAGAGTCCCGACACCTGAACCATCACCATCACCATCTGAAGCAAGTGAGTCAGAATTCGACTCAGAAACCGAAACTGACACAGATGAAGGAGGGAACTATGAGATAAGGTATGTTGCTCAAGAGGATCCTGAGCTAGAACTGGCAAAACAACTAAGTTTGGAAACTCTGCATAAGCAACAACAACAACCACAAACTGGAGTTGTCATCCGTGAACCTGGTCATGATGATAATGTAACTAAACGACCTGAATCTGAACCTTCAACTGAAAAAGGCAAGCTGAAAAGCGTAGTCGTTGACACTCGAAACCTGGAGAAAGAAGAGCACAAGAAAATGCAACTGGCTGCTCGTCTCAACCTGGAACAACAACAGGCTCATCAACGACAACTTGAACTTCAAGCTCAAGGAGTCGGCTCTAGTTCTTCCATGATTCCCCCAACAGACACCACAACCACAACCGAACAACAAGATAAAGATGCTGAGGGCGACGTACTCATGAAAGAAGCTGGAGACAAAGAGACTGATGAACAACAACAGGAGACAGTCAATATCTCTCCAGTGTTAGAATCAGAAGGTCAAGAAGGTGAAGATTTGACTGAGAAAAACATAGAGGAACCAGTAGAGGGAAATTTGGATGATCAGACTCAAAACCAAGATCAAGGTGATCAGTTTCATGACACCGAAATGCACTCACCGCTAAAAGAAAGATCTCCGACACCTGAACAACCTCCTATTCCTCAGGATTCTCCAGCAAAAGATCCATCACCACCTCATTCAGAACCAGAATCAGAAGAAGAATCATCATCATCATCATCAGACCAATCACCACCACCACCACCAAAAGCAAAACAATCAAGAATGAAGAAAGCCAGTCTGAGAACAACAAAGGCATTCTTACGGGCAAAAAGAGTTGCGGGAACTACAAGGCCTAGAAGAACACCACAACAACAACAAGGTGATCTTCAAGACCAACTGAACAAGATGACTAAATTGGTTGAAAAGCTCTCAAATGAAGTTGAAGGGTTAAGAGAGACAAAAGCTTACGTGGATGAACACATGACAACAAACATGGGTGATATGATCGAGGCCTACACCAATGAATACTTGGATACAAACCTCGTATCTTCAGTAACTCCGAAGCTTGTTGAACTCTTCACACCCATCAGAGAAGAGCTGAATACCAGAATTCGAAGCAGGGTTGAAAAGTTTCTTCGTTCACATCCATTCTACCTTCAGACAACCAGGCCTACTACTGCGCCTGAGGACTTAACAGTAGAAAATTTGGAAGCTCTTTTAGCTGTGAAACTCACAGACAAGGCAGATAAGACTGATGAAGAAGCTGCTCTGCTAGAATTCTTAATACCAATGGCATCATGCAAGGAAGCTGCTGGGACACATAAACGTCACAGGAAAGATGAAGATCCAGACTCAGACTCTCATCGTAAGAAGTCCAAATCCAGTCATGAACCCTCATCTTCCAAACGACCTCCACCAGCACCTAAGCCTTCCACCCGCAAACCAAAAGGCTCAGCTTCCAAATCTGGACCTTCAGCTGCTGAGGAACCATTCATACTTCAAACTGACGAACCACAGGACGAACCTCAAACCGAATCAACTCAAATTGAATCTCCTGAACCGTCTACGAAGAAGAAGAAGAAGCAACCCTCAACACGCTTCTGATGGTTGAATGCACCAGAGGCTCCTAATTCGGATTGGGTCACTACAATGATCAAAGCTCATCCACCGCTTGAAACCGAAGAACCACTCCCAGGCAACACTTTGCAATATGCTCAGAGTATTCTTACGGGTCTTCAGTTGGAAAAAGTGACCAAAGCTGAACTTAGGCGAATAAACAAGGATGCTAGTGACTTTCTAATGGCACGATCAGGAAATAAAATCGAGCTGGACTACCACTTACAAAACATCGCAGCAGCTCTATCTGACTCCTTTGATTGGCTCAACCCGGAAAGCAACATCGACTTACATGGCAAGCATAATGAACCATACTTCATAGATTGGACAAAACCGTTACCACTTCAAGGCTTCTCAGACAAGTCTAGAATCCCGTACCGTTTCTTCTTCAATAATGATCTCCGCTACCTCACACACGACATCACAACTTCAAAAGATCGCTACAAGTCTTCCTTAAGAATTTCTGTACCGGCTGCTCGTTACGAAATACCAGACATTGAAGAATCAGCTCCAATATTCAGAAACTCAGTTGTGAACTACAACAGAGACGCCTTACTTGGAATTCAGAACTGGTCTGACAGACGTAAGCTAGGGTACACTCACAGATATGAACGAACTTCTGGAAGACAGACGGCATGATTATGTCTACATGAAGGAGATTGTGGTCAAGAGGCAAGATGAAAAGCTCTACAAGTTTTGTGAAGCTGATTTTCCACATCTTTATCTAGATGACATAGAAGATATGTATCTAGAAAAAGTTCAAGGAAGGATGAGGGGTCTTCCAAAGTCAACTCAATACAACTTCATCTCTTCCCTACTCATGTGTATTAGAAGACTAATCANAACTAATGGTTCTTCCTCAAACAAAGTTCGGGGTCACTTACCTGAACTCAAAGCATCAACTACGGTTTATGCGGCTCGACGAGATTCACAAGTTCTGTGATGTTACACTACAACGGGTTCGTGATGGTCTAGTTGAAAGATTGGCGGATGATCTGCTAAAGATAAAGGAAGGAAAGAATACTCGGTGGAATTCTAGCACAAGAAGGATGGTAAAGAACTTCATACATGCCATGGAAGAAAGGCTTAATCGGAGGGAGCAGATCAAGAGATTAGAAAGCTACATCGGAGTTCGTCCATCATTTCCGATCCTGACATTCCAAAGGCCCAATGCAAAGTTCACCGACTTCAATGCCTTGGCTCCATCTCAGACATAGCTTTTGGTACAAACCTTCATTATTTCAAATTCATTCTTGTTTATTGTGAATCATTGAGGCTTGTGTACACATAACAGTGCACAACCCATACCTTGTAAAGAAAGGACCCTGTGGTACGCTTCAGTGCTACAATCCTAATATAAGGAGCGAAGGCTTCTTACTTTTGAGTAGAATTTATTAAACTTTTCAGATTTTCACAATTCTACTCAAAAGACAAGTATTTCACCTCAATAAGTATCTACAAATTGAGGGGGAGTACTTGTACCAAAACATCGTTCTTAAAATCTCAAATCTTTGATGATAACTCCCCATAAGACTCAAAAAGCATATTTTAATCAAAATCGTTTGCAAAAACAACATTGGATATGCTATTTTTGAGGGGGAGAAGAAGAAAATGATCAAAATATGATGTGGTAAAGTTGTATCTCACTCGAGCTCGACTCAGAATTGACCCAAGAATTGACGAAACAAAAACCGTTAGTATTCGAAAGGATTTATCCGATTAGATTGTACCGTTTCGAGAAACTCTTTCTAGATGTTACTTTGACGGGTCTAACTTCCTTTATGGAATGTTTACAACTTCAAGGTAGTTATTAGGGCTAGTTGTCACCTAAAAACTGACAATGCATCCCTTTAACTAAGCAACGTAACCGTGTCCCTCGGGTACATGTCTATTAAGAGCAGATCAATTCTAAAGTGCAAACTTCTCCCGCATGTGTTATTTTCCGCAAAATATTCATAAGCACATGTGGAGGGGGAGTATTTCATAAGAAAATAAAACTCTCAAAGTGTTATAAAAATGTCTTTTATTCACAAACACTTTGAGAGAATTTCAAATGAATG
>LBNU01015295.1:0-16717 GCA_014162995.1 Artemisia annua
CAGAGAAAGCTGATGTGGCAGTGGATGACCTGGGTCGCCACTGTGAGTAGCCTAAGTTATCTATCGCCGTAATGCGGCTGAGCTACGAAAGCTCAGTGAACAGATATAAAGATAACAAAGCACGCTCTTAACAAAAATAAATAGGAGTAACTAATACGTAGTATCTTAGTTTTCAAAACACGGATAAGGCTCAGCCCATTATAAAATGAGAAATAAGGCCCGGCCCAATAACCAGAAACGAAAAACAAAAAAAATAAAAAAATCAGTGTGATTTGTGATTGATTGAGGGTTTTACAAAAATGGCGAAATCTTGCAAGGGTTTGGCTACGGAGCTTGTCAAATGTCTCAGTGAATCTGATTGTGTTAAGGTACACTTAGATTTAATCATCTTATTTTATATTTTTTTTGGGTAGAAATTATATTTCATTTTGATGTTAATATTTGCTGTTTGAGGGATTAAGGGGGTGTTTGTTTCGGCTTATATAGCCGGCTTATATTTTATAAGCTCAATTTCTGTGGCTTATTATATAAGGATATTATGACATGATAAGCTTATATAAGCCGAAATGTTTCAAATAAGCCACAAAAAGAGCTTATGAAACATAAGCCGTGAATCAAAAAGCCATAAGCTCACTATATTGCCTAAACAAACACTCCCTATAAGTTATATTTCAGTAATTATACAATTATAACCCACCACCAAAATGACCTAGTGGTGTACCCATCTTCGGGGTAGCTAGGGAAATGGTCACGGGCAGTGACGGAACCAGGACAAATAGACTAATAGTCACCGGGTGCACAAAATTTTTTAAACCGTAGTATAAGAGAAAAAAATGAACAAAAAGTGTGATTTCAATTGACACGGTTGATTTTAATAGAAATTGCGTCTATTTCTTGCCTAGTACTGGACCGGGTGCATTTAGGAAAATTTAGGGTTTTTACAAAAATTGGCATTACGAATCAAAATTACATCGGGTCCGATGACACCGCGGGACCCCCTAGTTCCGTCATTGGTCACGGGATACCCGGGTAGGAGGCATTTATCTGAGTCAAAGACCGACCCTCCTTGGGTAACCTGAACTGGGAAAACCTCGTATGTCTGTTTTCGTTTTAAGTATAAAATTATAAAGAAATGGAAATCTTTTGATTTATTTTTCTTCTATATGATGTTTGGTGAAATTTTTAGGGTTTAGGGTTTAAGCTAAGCGGCTAATGTTATATAGTCGTAGAGTGTTTTGTGAACAATTAAATAATGATGTATTATATTTACTAGTGTTTTTGTGATGTTAGGTGAAAATTTCCAAATAAAAAGTGTTTGTTGTGTAAATGAGCAATTCATCAAAAAAAGACAAAATAGAATCATTTTGCGAAGTTTTAAGAATAGATTGGCATGATTTTTATAAACTGGGAGAGTTACGTAACTTGGGTTCTTTATTGATTACATTGACACTTCCTTTTTATGGTGAGGTTTGAAGTCGAAGTTACTTGTTTGTTAATTCTCGCTTTACATAAATGGTGGCGGTAGATTAAAGTCTCAAGAACATATAAAAAACAGCAAAATTACTCTATTAAACTTACGTGTATAGTTAGTTGTTGCAGTTTAATTTAAGAAAATTTATTTTATCAAGTAACATCTTATCTCAAAAGTTATGCGTGTTATCAGAAAGTCTTTTACAACTCTTGGAGTACTTAAAACTGATAATGTCCAAAATTTTAGATTATTTGAAAAGGATATGATGCTTTACCAAAAATAGAACATGTAGAAAATAAGAATTTAGGTATGCTGTATTGATTAGATATCTAGATTTATAAGTTACTTCCAGCCTGCAATATAAATTGTAACCAGTGTTGGGCATATAGATACGTCTAAGTTGAAAGTTGCCAAAACAGGACATGTTATGATTAATTAGGGACGTATCTAACAATTGGTAAGGAAGGATCATTATCTTTTATCTTTATTGAAACAAGGTGTCATAGCGCGGTTGAGTGGATTGACCAAGAAGCATCTAATGCGTCAAGTATGATTACAAAAAACAATTTTTATTACAATAATAATTGGTCCAATAGTTAGCCTGCCCCAACTAGTTGAGATTAAATGCGATTTTTGTAGTCGATATATTGGACTTTAAAGGTCAATCTCGGTACTTATTTTGCAGGTTGAGAATCGTCCGTTTAGAGAATGTGCTAAAGAGAAGAGTCCCAACATTTCTAGTGAATGTGTTGGACTTAGAGAAACATATTTCAATTGCAAGAGAGGGCAGGTATGATTTTCACCTTATAACTTATTCTACTTGTAAGTGTGATTGTGTAAAGTGGCATAAGTTTACTAAAATTGAGGGGCAAATTACCTGAAAATGTATGCAACTTGCCACTTTTTCTCATTGTATGTAGCTTTCTTTTTTTTTCCCAATGTGTCACTAAACTTGCTAAATTCGTCCATTTTGTGTAGCGGTGACTTGATTCACCTGCTGGAGCAGGTTAACCTAACGGTCGTTAGGTTTATCATTGCACCGTTAGTCCTTTAGACTAACGATCGTTTATCATGACTACATACAATGACAAAAAGTAATAAGTTAGATGACTTTTATAATTTTTAAAATTTATGTTCGTTTTTTACACGTTTTTGCACACATTTTTATACACACATTTTTACACACGTTTTTATGCATGTTTTTATACGGATTTTCATACACACATTTGTATACACATTTTTATTCACGTTTTTATACACACGTTTTTTATACACACGTTTTTATGCACGGTTCTACACACGTTTTTATACGTTTTCGCCAGTTTTTTTGCGTTTTCGTCCAGTTTTTCGCGTTTTCATCCGGTTTTTCACGTTTTCGTCCGGCTTTTCACATTTTCATCCAACTTTTTTACGGTTTCGTCTATTTTTTACATTTTCGTCAGTTTTTTCACGCTTTCGTCTGTTTTTTCACGTTTTTGTCCCTTTTTTTTGCGTTTTCGTCCCGTTTTCGTGTTTTCGTCCATTTTTTCGCGTTTTCGTCCAAGTGACACATTGGGAAAAAAAAGAGAAAGCTACATACAATGGGAAAAAGTGGCAAGTTGCATACATTTTCAGGTAATTTGCCCAAAATTGAGCAATGAAAGATACAACATTTTTTTTTGTGTAACCATCATTTCCGACCTTTTGGCCGACTAATTCACGGGGTTTGAACCCACCGCCACACAAACTCAAACCGGGTAAAGTCCTCCCTTTTCATGAGGTTGGCGTGGCCACTTCAGGCTTGTTTGAATGATTAATATTTATCTTTATTTGAATTATAATCACAAATAAAACCCATTTGAGGTCTGGATGGTGCTTTGCTTTCCAAGTAGTCTGACGCATTGACATACCATAAACTGACATTAAGAGAATGAACAATGTCACTAGTGATAGTCTTAAGTATAAGACCTTGTAGTTATAGTATCTAAAGGATACTTTGAGGGTTAACTTAATGGGTGGGTCATGGACTTTTGGGTTGAGCAGCAGAAAAATATAAACTGGGTTTGAGTAGAAGCATACTTGGCAAAACGGGTCGAGTCAGGTTAGGTTGACCCGCCAACATCGTTTGCTAAATTTTATAAAAAAGCATAATGCATCAGATTAGAGTACAAAATCTATATACTACTAATGAAATTATATAGAAGCATTCATATTTAGAAATAGAAGTATAGAACAATCAAGGAGGTTGTAGGCATTTGAACTTAACCAATTTTTAGGATAATCGGTCGAAATTGGCCCCGACCATGCCCTAACAACTTTTTTTGTTGTTGCCAGCATATGTATGCTGTCAATTTTTCTACATCCATTTTCTATTCCAGTAAAATGCCAATCAAGATGCCTTTCGTGTGGCAGGTCGACATGAGAGCAAGGATTCGTGGGAATAAAGGTTACTAATTAAATGAGTTTGTAGCATGAGTATGACTTCATGTAACTTCTTATTCATCCTTGTTTTTGCAACAAATTTCTTGCGACCATAGATTGCGGACAGATATCGTGTTTACATGATGATGAGAACTTTTGTAACATGATTGAGGAATAACATTTCTCCTAGTTTTTGTAGCTCTTGTATCGCGGTTGTTGATTTATTTCGACTAATAAATACGTAAAACTGTATACTGTACATGTAATAAATTTTTGCAACAACTTTTGTGCATGATAAATGTTGTATTGCTCTCACTGGATATAAACCAGATAATAAAACTTGATACGAACTTGAGATTTTTTGTTTGAAATGATGTTATTTTGACTTTTGTATTTTAGAAAATATTGCTTCAATTGGGACCAACCCCACCAACGATTCTCCTCTCAAAGCAATAGAGAGATCCTTTTCTTTTTCTGGTATGTAGCTCCGCGAGCAGGCTGGTTACACGTTCCACTGTGCCGAGATTTGAGATGTAGGTGGTGATGATCACCCCGGGTGTTGTTTTGGTTCTTATAAATGATTGATCTTTTGAAAAAATTAAATATGTAGAATAAAGAATGAGATAACGAATACAAAAGAAATCATAGAAACTGGATACATACTTAGGGAATTTTTCATAAGAAAAAGGATAATTACAAAATGATGTTTAAAGTTTTGAAAATATTCTTTTCAACAAGGAGCGACTTAATTCTTGTTTTCGTTCAAGTGAATACTTGATCTTTTAAACTTTGAAATATCTAGAACAAATATGAGATAATTGTTATAAGCGTAAATTCCCAAAAAGGGACAATACCTTGACTGAATTCCCACAAAGGTACATTTTCAAGTAGCATTCTCAATTTGGTCATGTGCGAATGTGCGAACGTGCGATCCCACTATTTTTGTGACACATGTCTATTACTTTGTCTGAACTTTGACTTTGAATTATTGTTTAAATGACAAATGTACCCCTCCATTTAATATAAATAAATACTAGTCACATTATACTTCCACCACAAATGTACTCATCTCCTTCTCTCACCACCACCTGATACTTCCACCACCATTCACCACCACTCGCCACCACCTACAAATCCATCATCACCGCCGCCTGATACTTCCACCACCACCACCAAACCACCGTGAACCAAACTAACACAACACACGAGACCAAATAAATCTAACAACCAAGAATAAGCTTATGAGCTCGGATTCGAGATGAAACAAGGCGTACGAGAGTGAGAATCGGTGAGTTTATCACCCTTACCCATGGATCTACTTAACTCCTTACCTAAAACTCACGGATCTGATGGCGGATATGTGGTGGTGTTGATCTATAAAAAAAATCAAGAAAAATTTGTAGATCTATAAAAAAAAACAAGATTGATGGTGGATATGTGGTGGTGTTGATCAGGTGGTGACGGTGATGAGGTGGTGATGGCGGATCTGTTGTGGTGTTGATCAAGTGATGGCGGATCTGGAAATAAAACGAATTCGCACATTCGCACATTTAAATCGCACATTTGAATCTGGAAATAAAACGAATTCGCACATTCGCACATTTAAATCGCACATTTGAATCTGGAAATAAATCGAGTTCGCACATTCGCACATTTAATAGGTAGTAAAATCGCACATTTATTTGACTTATAAAACTAAGGGTAAATTAGTAATTTTTGTCTGAACACATGGGGGACAAATGATAGTGGGTGAGACAAGTGACAAGTGATAGTGGGGGACAAGTCCTCTTTGTCTGGGACACGTGTAACAAAAATAGTGGGATCGCACATTCGCACATTCGCACATTCGCACATGATCAAATTGGGAATGCTACTTGAAAATGTACCTTTGTGGGAATTCAGTCAAGGTATTGTCCCTTTTTGGGAATTGTTATAATTAACGATGCTTATGGTAATGTAATTATAAAACGTAAATGGAACAACAAAATTACAAGATAGAGAATTAAAGATCAATTATGATTTATGAAAGTAGATCCTGGTGCATTTTATTATCATTCGCTGATGTAGTATTTACACTTCAATGCTACTATATGATTTACAAAAGATTGGTAAATGTAGGGGACACGTAGGAGAGCTAGAAAGTTAATATGTCTTTGACAAAGTAGTCATCCACTATTATCTTCAATAATTCATAACACGGCCTTCGGATGAAATTTTTTCAACATAAAGTCAAATGAGGAGTATTGCCTCATTCAAACCCTTGCTGACCCAGTAGAAAAAAACTTTAGCTAAGCGTAAAAGAGTGCATTATATAGTTGACTTTCCCCTCATGCTGACATCCATAAACTGTTACATCTTTTGCACATGTCACATTGCAATATCATGAATGTGTTTCCTGGAGACAGCAATAGGAAATGCCTTTGTTAATAGATCTATTGAATTGTTGCTCGATCGAACATATCTCATTTCAATATGATTTTCCTTTATAAGGTCTTAGAGTGTATGAGAAAAATCTTTAAGGTATATGTTTTGTCCTATCACTCTTGATATATCCTTCCTTCATTTACATGACACAAGTTGCATTATCTTTGTAGATCACAATTGGACTTTTCTGTTTGTCTAGTCCACAAGAAGTTAAAATGAGTTGGGTTATCGATCTCAGCCATACACATTCTCTACTAGCTTCATATAGTTTAACGATGTCGATTTTAAAGTTCCAATTCATCGAAAGTCTAAGGTATTAGCTAATGCATTTGAGAATCAAGTTGATCCACAAGATTCACTTCTTTCTCTTTTCTTTTAAGAGGTGCCTCATAAAGCTTACAAAGATGTGCTTTCGAACGACAAGTTTTTGACCAATGTTCCATGCTCCCACATCGAAA
Source organism: Artemisia annua (assembly GCA_014162995.1). Classification (NCBI taxonomy): domain Eukaryota; kingdom Viridiplantae; phylum Streptophyta; class Magnoliopsida; order Asterales; family Asteraceae; genus Artemisia; species Artemisia annua. The sequence goes on from LBNU01015295.1 coordinate 6,754, forward strand.
ACAAGAATCCTTTGTTCTAAGAAGTACTCAGTTCACTATCATTTTGTGAGCTTGTTAAATGATTAGTCATGGTATGTATTAGTTCTTTGACTAAAACTACGGCCATGACCACGACCATGAAATCGACCTCCACTAGAATTATGGTTTCGATCATATGTATGGTTGTGACCATGAGAATAACCGCGACCTCGGCCACGGTTACGTCCCCGTCCACGTGTATTATTTTTAGGACCATCATTTTATGTAACATTTATTTCAGGAAATGCTATTGATCTAGTAGGATGAGACTAACGATTTTTCATTAGTAGCTCATTGTTTTGCTATGCTAAGAGGCAAGTCTACAGGCCAACGGGCAAGACCGTCCATCGATTGATCACGCGAGTACATGAGTTTCAATCAGCATAACTTTCAAACTTCATATTACAATATTGTTGTTCCAAGTTTATATTTGTTGTGTGAAAAGTGGAGTAAGTTTTATCCAACAATCCTTCCATTGTGATCGTCTGTCCACAGAATTTAAGTCTTGCAAGAATCCTTAACAAGACTGAGCTATACTGAGATACTTGTGGAAAACCATGAAATCGTATAGTATGCCATTCATGCCTCGTTGCAGGAAGCAATACATGTCTTTAGTGATTAAACCATCTAAAAAATCAGGTTTTAACACCTCAAGAAAGCCCACATTTTCAAGATACATTTTAACATTTCCTACCCGCTACATATAGTTTTTGCCATCAACATCAAAGACGAAAAATTCAATCTTTGAAACACTTAACTTACAATTTACAAAACATTGGTATATGTAGGAAATAAGTAGGAGAGCTAAGAAGCTAATATGTCTTTGACAAAATACTCATTCATTATTATCTTCAATAATTCATAACAATACTAATGAATACAAAAGAAATCATAGAACCAATAATGAAACAAAATGCAGAAAAGAACTAAAAAATGTTTGCTTGGATTGTTCCATTTGTTTTAATATGACTAACCTGCTTTTAAATTATATGAGATTACTAGTGAACTTTCAAATTCCAAATATTATACTCATCCATTATAAACGTTAGTTAAAAAAAATTGCTCCGTTGGTCCTTAATACATAATTCTAGTAAAAAAAAATTGTACCGTTAGTCTTTAATACATAACCCCAGTTAGTTCCACTACCACCACTTACCACCACCACCACCAATCACCACAACCACTCACCACCACCACCTACCACCACCGCCACTCACCACCACCACCAATTACCACCATCACTCACCACCACCAATCACCACTACTCACCGTCGCCACCCACTGCCACCACCAATCACTACAGCCATTCTCCACCACCCACCACCATCACCAACCACCACCACTACTTACCACCACCAATCACCGCCGCCACCCACTGCCACCACCACCAACACATTCACCACCACCACCACCACCACCATTCACCTTCGCCACCCACTGCCACCACTACCACCAGTTACCACCACCATCGATAACCACCACCGGCACCCACTGCCACCACAATCACTCACCATAGGCACCACTACCACCACAATCACTCAACACCACCCACCACCACTCACCATTGTCGCCCTCAAGTAATAGTGGTGGTGGTGGGTGGCGATGGTGAGTGGTGGTGGTGGTTGTAGTGGGTGGCGGTGGTGATTAGTGGTGGATGCGGATAATTGTAAACACAAGAAGTTTTACAATTCTCCTAGACAGAGTACCTAACCGTTGTAGTGTAGTATAGGTAAAACACGGGGAATTGATCGTTCTCTAGAGGAATAGTGAGGTAGGCTTCAAGTGTATGATGAATTAAGTCTAAAGGTTAAAGGATGATTATTTTTGTATTTTTATATTTTATAAAAAGCAATGTAAAATCTAGTGGTTTGAAGAGCTTGGTTTTATAACTAATAATTAAACTAAATAAAACTAAATTAAACTCAATATGCGGAAAAGTAAATTGATAGAAACTCGTATGATAGTTAAAGTGTATTTACATAGAATCTCATTACTCCCTAGGTATCTCCTATTGATTAGTCGAATTGTCACATCCTTGTTTAATTAGAATGTTGTATTCCTTAATATCAATTGAGGGTTGGTCACTCCCTAACTCTATGAACTAAGTTCTCATTGAGCGGCGCCCAAGAATACCCTTTTAAGTTCTCAACTTCAACAAATGAAATTCACGCATTAAATACAACGAACATCAAGTTAATAATAACTAAGCGNTGCCACCACTACCACCAGTTACCACCACCATCGATAACCACCACCGGCACCCACTGCCACCACAATCACTCACCATAGGCACCACTACCACCACAATCACTCAACACCACCCACCACCACTCACCATTGTCGCCCTCAAGTAATAGTGGTGGTGGTGGGTGGCGATGGTGAGTGGTGGTGGTGGTTGTAGTGGGTGGCGGTGGTGATTAGTGGTGGATGCGGATAATTGTAAACACAATAAGTTTTACAATTCTCCTAGACAGAGTACCTAACCGTTGTAGTGTAGTATAGGTAAAACACGGGGAATTGATCGTTCTCTAGAGGAATAGTGAGGTAGGCTTCAAGTGTATGATGAATTAAGTCTAAAGGTTAAAGGATGATTATTTTTGTATTTTTATATTTTATAAAAAGCAATGTAAAATCTAGTGGTTTGAAGAGCTTGGTTTTATAACTAATAATTAAACTAAATAAAACTAAATTAAACTCAATATGCGGAAAAGTAAATTGATAGAAACTCGTATGATAGTTAAAGTGTATTTACATAGAATCTCATTACTCCCTAGGTATCTCCTATTGATTAGTCGAATTGTCACATCCTTGTTTAATTAGAATGTTGTATTCCTTAATATCAATTGAGGGTTGGTCACTCCCTAACTCTATGAACTAAGTTCTCATTGAGCGGCGCCCAAGAATACCCTTTTAAGTTCTCAACTTCAACAAATGAAATTCACGCATTAAATACAACGAACATCAAGTTAATAATAACTAAGCGTTTAGTCAGCCGTTCAAGCTAGTAATATAGTTGACCTAGCCAGTTTTCCTACTTCTAACGCAATTCACAACTAATTAAACAAGAATCGACACACAATAATCAATAACTAGGTTTCATGCAATCCTAAGTAATAAGTTTAGCCAAGCATGATAGATGTATCTTATTATCATTTTGCCCTTATTTGTTATAAATGTAAAATTGTCACAAAATACATACAGCAGACAAAGTTTAAAAGCATGATGATGATATATAATAAGAAAAAATAAAAATACTTAACACAACAATGTTAAATCGGTTACATTTTGATGTCATTTGCACCTTTGTATATTTCCTTTATTAAAACCGTTAATTTTGCCTTTAAATATGATTACGTTAAACTACTCATTAGCAACTTCCACTAATAATTACAGTAATTAACTCAACTCAAAAAGACAAAAACCTTACTAAAACCATCACCACCGTACAACCACCGTCAATGGACACTGTCACCACCACACAACCACCACCACTCAATCTCAAAAACCTACCACAACCACCGCCGTCCATCCCCGAACTCCGTCACATCTCCGCCGTACTATCAAAGTTCCTCCGTGACTACGACGACTTACATAACCACATAGGTTTTATAAACTCCGCAATCGATGAAAAACTGTCGGTTCATTTTCAAGGTATTGCCGTTAACTTTAACAATTATGCATTAACGCCGTTAATAGATAGCAGTGATAATAATTCTGTTAGAAATGTTCTAGAAGGTTCTGTTGTTGATCAAAACCCTAGGGGAAATGTTAGTGATGATAATGTTTTAAAAGGCGTTGTTTCGGAGCGAAAGCGTAACGAGTGTGTAGTGGATGATGATGTTAGGATGCATGCAAGTAGTGATAGTTTTATTAACAATAGTGATCGTGTTGTAAATGATGTTTTAGAAGGCGTTGTTGTAACGGAAGGAAAGTGTGAAGGAAGTGCGAGTGAGAGTGAGAGCGAGTGTGAACGGAGTGATGAGGATATGAGGATGTATGAAAGTGATTGTGATCGTGTTGTAAATGATGTTTTGGAAGAAAAGCCTAAGGGAGATGAGAGTGATTTAAAACGGAGAAATGAAGATGTGAAGAATGATGAAGAGATTGATGCATCGGTGAAGATGGAAGAAAGTGATTTTGAACAGAGTGATTATGATGTGAGGATGCGTCAAAGTCCTTATTCATCGGACAGTTGTGAAGAAACGGATGACGAGGATGAAGAAATTGGTGCATTGAAGAATGCTGTAACAACGTGTGATGAGGGTGAAAAAATTGATGCAACGAAGAATGTTGAAGAAATGGATATTGATCGTGCTATAAATGAGCTTCTAGAAGATATAGCTGTTATAGAAAGAAATCATATCAGAACCGCAAGTAAATGCGACAATGTGAGGAAGCCTCAAAGCAAAGAAACCTTGGAGTATAGTGAAGAAACCGATGACGCTGATTATGACCGTATTGTAACCGAACTTTTAGAAGACATTGATGTAGTACCAAAACCTAACAGAACTGCAAGTGATTCCGATCAGAGCTATGACAAGCCTCAAAGCCCGACTTATTTGAAGAATCATCTTGATGAAATTGATGTTTCAGTGAATCCTGAAGATAAGAATCACGAATTGGAGCCAGGAGAAATTGATATCTTAAATACTGTAGAAACTAATGTATTGGAAAAACATGAAGAATTGGATATCCCAAAGACTCCTGCGGAAACTGATGTATCGGAAAAGCCTGAAGAAATGGACATCCCAAGGGATCCTGCGGAAACTGATGTATCGGAAAAACCTGAAGAAATTGATATCGCGAAGAATCCTGAGGAAACTGATGTATCTAAGAAGCCTGAAAACGTTGAGATCCTGAAGAATCCGAAGCCAGCAGTTTCTGAATTAGAAAGGTTGTGTAAAAGTATGAGTGGTCTGGAAATGAAGAAATATGTCGTCAAACATATTTCCGACATTGATAAACACCAAAATGAACTTCTAAAGGCAATAAAGCTCGCCATAAATCCTGCAAAACTTGTCCTAGATAGCATTGGCACGTACTTCTTACAGAGTGGTAAAACATACAACCGGAGCTCATACCAGTATCTGAATGACGAGATTGATGGAAGGCAGGCTTCACTTTTCATTTTGGCGTGTTTTGTGATGATCAGTGGTGACGGGATCGAGATTAGTAGAGAAGATGAAGCGTATGCAGCAGAAGCTGCTAATCTTTGGAAAAATCGGATGATTAAAGAAGGTGGGTTAAGATCTATAGAGGAGGAGGATGCCCGGGGTTTGCTTCTGCTTATCAGTGGATTTGGGATTAGTGATCGCCATTTTAAAATTGTTGATATTATGGAGTTGATGAGAGCTAGTAATGTGAAGGGAATTTCCAACATACTTCGCCTTTCAATTGTTCTTATGCCGAAAATTCCAGGTTTGTTTCCTATATGATATTCTGATATCCATACTTGGTAAACAGTACATTAGGTATGTGTTCATAGCTTTGTTATGTTATTAAAAATATGCTAGTTTGCTTTGAATTATTGACAGAGGCAGGTGCACTTTCTCCATGATCATTAATTAGGATTTCATTTATGGCTGCATGATGGTTAGATAGTATCGGCAATATGGGAACATCTTTTTTACTTCCTTTTATATATTGTATACTGTATTGAACTTGGAAGAGGTATAATTTTTTAGTCAAAAGCATTCGCGGATTTTAGGGTTTAAACTTTAAACAGGTACAGACTAATACTGGAAATGCATATTAGCAGATGCATTAGTGTTACAAATACTTTCACTGTTTAATAAACTTGTTTAAAATAATATTAGGACATGCACGTGCATCCCTAAATTCCTTCTAGATCCACTCATGGTCTCACTATCAGAAAGTTATCCCTTAACACATCTATTGTTCCATTTTGGTGAGATCAAGATTGTTTTTGGTATAGCGGATTATATAACAGTTCAGATTTTGTTCATTATACTTTGATCAATTGCATTCTCTTGGGGGCGTTTTTTTATTACTGGGACGGTGTTCGGCAAAATTTATGAACCGAATATAATTGTACAGCTAAATGATGGGACCCCCATAAAAAAACAAAGATTCGCGAGAACAGAATAGCCTACTTGAACAACTCCAATAAAGATTTATAGACAACCAATAGTATTCACTAGCAGACCTTTTTTTGAAGACATAAGTGGACATATATGATAATAAATCTAGTGTAGATTGGAACATTGAAGTGGGGATCATAAGTTAGTACTTTAATGACAAAGACATAAAAGATAGATTAAGTGAACAAATTCCATTTTGTATTTCACAATGGACATACAGAGTATTTGGTGGAATAATCCTATGCTGCCACATTTTGTATTTCACAATGGACAATTCAAGTATTGTGAGATACAACTAGGATAATGTCAAGGTTCATTTACACTTACCTTTCCAGTAACTAAACATACTTTTTTATTTCCAAAATGTAACTGAACATAGTTTTTGAATGCTGAACAATTGTGATTGCAAATTTTCAAGTGTATGCATCATAACATTATTTTGACCCATCAGTGAATCTAATAGCTAAGCTCTTTCTGATAATTTATACCTGTTTCAGAGGTAATTGATATGTTGGTTAAGAAGAAGCTGGAAGTTGAAGCTGCTGATATCGCCTTTACATTCGGATTGGAGGACAAGTGTCACCCGCTTACCATATTGACGAAGTTCTTGCAAAATGTTATTGATGACATTGAAAGCGGATCACCTGTTCAGGTAGTAACCCATATCCTCTCTTATAAAAAATATTCTATAGTCTCAAATTCAAGTTTGCACTATCTCGTCAATTCCAACATTTTATCTGCTACTAAACTTATCTTTATTTACCCCTAGTTTTCAGTAGAAAGAATTGGAGGACAACCTGTAATTTATTCTCAGGTGGTGGATGTTGTGTTACTCTAGTAGTGTACATCATCCCATGAAAATTGCAATAATTTCTCTAATTTGACCACCATTAATTTGAAATCACTTGCTTGTCCATTCACCATTGTCATAACTACAGATATTAGTTGGTGAGGTGGTGTGGGTAGTTAAAGTGATTTGGGTCAACTAGATTATTATAATGCGTCATTGTTAAATGGTAACTGAAACATTTGGTTCCTAGTCAACCATTTCTTATGAATTTACTGTATAGGTCAAGCATGGATATTTCATATCACATGGGAACTAAAAACTGTGTTTGTGATTTGCTACTTTTCAGTTAGAGGCAATGAAGCGGCAGTTAGATGATCTTGTATCCGTAAAAGAATGTTTAGAATCTCATAACATTGATCCTTCAAAGGTTCTTCCTGAGTTCAAAATCGCTGAGAAAATACATCAACTGAAGAAAGAACTGAAGCTAAAGTTTCCAGTTCAAAAGCGTAAGGCAATGGACATCGAATCTTTACCAAACCCGAATTATGGGAGATGGCCAGGATTTCCGGTTTGCATGCCGGGCCATCGGGTGGGTTTGCATGCCGGGAAATATCCAGGATATCCGGGATATTTCCCATTTGGTGGGTCTCCAGCTAGGCGTGGCTCGGGCTCGGATCTTTATGGGTTTGGGTCACGGGTCTAGGGTCTAGATGGGTTTGGGTTTTTACGGGTCTGAGTCTAGATAGGTCTTCTAGAAACATGGGTCTAGATGGGTTGGGTCCGAGTCTAGATGAGTTTTGGTCCGGTCGACTAGATTTTTATTTTTATTATTTTATTAGTTTTTTTCTGAGTAGAAGATAAAAGACCCACTAGACCCGCCTAGACCCGTTAATTATTATATAATTGCACTTTCTATCAAATACCCAATTAGACTCATCTATAATATTTAACGAGTCTCAGCTAGACACATCTCCTATTAGACATTTACCCAACTAAACTCACGTTTAATCAATAGGTCTCAAATTGTCACCTCTACAAGATGCATTATCTTTGTAGATTACAATTGGACTTTTTTGTTTGTCTAGTCTACAAGAAGTGAAAATAAGTTGTGTTATCGTTCTCAGCCACACACATTCTTTACTAACTTCATATAGTTTAACGATGTCGATTTCAAAGTTCCAAATCATCGAAAATGTCTAAGGTATTTAGCTCAGGTATTTGAGGTTCAAGTTGATACGCAAGATTTACTTCTTTCTCTTTTCTTTTAAAAGATGCCTCATAAAGCTTACAAAGATGTGCTTCTGGACGACAAGTTTTTGACCAATGTTCCATTCTCCCACGTCGTAAACAAGAACCCTCTTTTTTCTGGAAAGTACTCGCTTTACCATCATTTTTTGTGAGCTTGTTAAATGATTGCTCATGGTATGTATTGGTTCTTTGACTAAAACTACTGCCACGACCATGACCACGTCCATAAAATCGACCTCCACTAGAATTATGGCATCGATCATATGCACAGTTGTGACCATGAGAATAACCGTGACCTTCACCACGGTTACGTCAATGTCCTCGTGTATTATTTTTAGGACCATCATTGTATGTAGCATTTATTTCAGGAAATGCTATGATCTAGAAGGACATGTTGTAAACTTTTGAACGAAAACTTTGATTGATTTTCTTAATCTTTTTTTATAAGGACGATCGTGCTGATAACATGCTATAATTAACGAGTCATATGGCAATATAATTATGAAACTTAAATGGAACAAGAGAATTACAAGATAGGGAAGGTGCGTTTTATTATCATTCGTTGATGTAGTAGTTACACTACAAATGTTGCCATACGATTTACAAAAAAATAATAAATGTAGAAAACAAGTAGGAGAGCTAAGAAGCTAATATGTCTTTGACAAAATTGTCATTCATTATTATCTTCAATAATTTATAACAATAACAAATACAAAAGAAATCATAGAACCAATAATGCTGAAAGAACTAAACACTGTTCTCTTGGACTCTTCCATCATTTTAATTTGACTTTTTTGTTTTCTAAATCTCAAACAGTTGTATACACTTAAATATGCAGTGTTCACTGTTCAAGAGTTTATTCTTTTACTTTGATATTTTTTGTAAATAAAGATGTACAAAAACATTGAGTAAGAGATTTTACTGAGACTAAATTATACTGTCGGTTTTAGATTTCGCAAATAGTATGTGTTACAAAGAAAATTACAATAGGTAAAGTTCCAATTTCATAGCAGTCACAATTTGAAATCATCAAAGCTAGTCAAGTACACATAGATGCTTGTCATATTACGATTTTCGTGTTTGTCGCGTCTAAACACTTCAATGATATGTTTAGTAAGAGATTATTGAATTAATATCTGAATTTGAATAACACATTTTGGCCTTTGTCAAATGCTCCACCAATACGATTGTTCAGGGTATAGCTAATTGACGTCTATTTATAGTCTTTTAAATGTATGGTTAAAACTAACGTGTTAATAATGTTATACTTTACTCATTTTAAGTAGTAGATAATTAAATTGAGACGTCTAAAAAAAGAACGTAAACTATCAATTTGAGACGTGACAAATTCTTGTATATTCCATTATTTTACTCAAAAACCTTCCATTACGGCCCTATATATACCCCACTCTTACTAAAACCATCACCACCGTCACACCACCGTACAACCACCGTCAATGGACACTGACACCACAACAAAACCACCACTACTCAATCTCAAAAACCTACCACAACCACAACCGCCGCCGTCCATCGCCGAACTCCGTCACATCTCCGCCGCACTATCACAGTTCCTCCGTGACTACGACGACTTACATAACCACATCAGTTTTGTAAACTCCGCCATCGATGAAAAACTGTCGGTTCATTTTCAAGGTATTGATTTTGCATTAACGCCGTTAATAGATAGTAGTACTAATAATTCTGTTAGAAATGTTCTAGAAGGTTCTGTTGTTGATCGTAACCCTAGGGGAAATGTTAGTGATGATAATGTTTTAAAAGGCGTTGTTTCGGAGCGAAAGCGTAA
>LBNU01015296.1:5806-32976 GCA_014162995.1 Artemisia annua
GACTCTCAGCAGAAGGCGAAACGTGGGATCTGTTACTGTATCTTTCAAGGACATTTAGAAGGAAGTCGGAGGTCAAACTTCTTGAAAGATTGCAGTGTGACTTCTTTGTAATAGTTCATCTAATTGTACTTTGACTATGTTAAATTTATACGGGTCGTTAAAGTTAGATTCAAGTTTAGCAGAAAAGGTATCTATCATGAGTCCGAGATATAGTTTTCTTTGAAATATCGAGTGATGGATCCCGGAAAGGATTAAAGGAGTTCCCAAAAATACGATAACGTAAAAGAAACATGATACTTTATGTGTGTATTCACTAACGATTGAAGTATTCAATGATAATTTTGTAGTATTATTTGTAACAAACCTTTCATATTTTTGCTTGCAGTGCTATATATTCGTACACGAGCACAAAGTTTATATAATTTTCATTTTCGTTACCGTTTGTTTTTAAGACAACGGTGTTTCATACACCCACAATCACAAGCACAAAGTTTTGTTGTATTAAGCTTTAAAACAAAGCTCAAAGGCAAATAATTTAGTATGTCTTTTTTGATGCTTGTTGATACTAAAAGAACTGGTTTTAGTCCCACATAGGTGTGTGTTGGCAATACAAGTTGAGATTGGTGCTATATTGTTCTCGATTGTCATATCAATCGTTGAACGTTATACGAAACACTTACTACAATATTGCATATCGTTAATTGTCTACCGCTAGGAACTGATGCCGCTAGGCGCGAGTACTTGCCTAATTAATCTTTATATCTTTACATTGTCTATGATATAACAAATTAGCCCCTAAAGCAATTAAACTTATAATTTACTTATTGCCATCATATTATTTGTCCATTGTTAAGACGTTCTTTTGCCAAAATTGTATGTTGTTATGAAAGCTCCAATCTTTATATAATAAAAGAATTACATCATTTCGGTGTTCTTTTAACAAAACAATGTTAGTGAGAAAAAAATTGGGCCAATAGGAAAGCTCGATTTTGACACATAGACGAAATCGAGCAATATGATTGGCAAATAAAAAGTCAAAATTGAATTGGTCAAACTTTAATAAATTTGGTGGAGAATTTGATTGAGGAAAAAAACACATAAAAATATAGGTGTCAAATTTATGAAAATAAAAACTTAAAGAAAAAGATGAAGTAATTAATAAAACATTAGTGGTTGAATTTTAAATATATTATATGGAGTTAAGTGTAAAATTAATAAAGAGTAAATTACACCGTTCGTCCCTATGGTTTGGCCATAATCACTAAGCTCGTCCCTACCTTTTCAAAGTTGCACCATGAATCCTTATAAACAAGTTTCGTAACCCTGTTCATCCCTATCACTAACACCCGTTAGTACTATCAGTTTATTGTCCTCATGTGCCTCTCACGTGGGGGTATTTTTGTCTTTTCGGTTTTGATATCAAAAGAAACAACCATTTATTAGCGTATCACACTTCATCCCTTTTTATTATACCCGGTTTCACTCTCACCCACCCATAACCCTTTCGTCTTCTACATCAAAAAACCACCAAATCACTCAAGATCAATGGTGCATGATAGTGTCAAAGCTGTTCCAATGTGGAGTATACGAACAACAGATGAAGCTATTGATGTGTGGGAGATGTATGGTACGTATTTTTGTTCCTGTTTTGTAATTGTAATTTTTTGTTTATCTTGAATGATATGATAATGTGGTAATCTTAATTTCATTGTCTGGTAAAAGTTTGTACATGATTATCGTTTTTTATCAAAACCCTAATTCTGATGATGTTCTAATTATTTTCAGGGAACAATGAAAATCTGTTTTCTATGAAGATTCACTATGCTGGCATGTTTACTCCTCAACCTGGAAGGGCTTATGTCAATGGTACATTTAGCTTTGTTGATGTTTGTGACATAGATGAGTTTTCTGTCCATGAGCTAAGTGATCTTGTCAAAAAAATGGGCTATAGTTGTAAGATGAAACTTCATTATCATTTTAGAATACCAGATGGTGACTTAGATACTGGTATCCATGCTTTAGCCAATGATCATGATGTTAGGAAGTTAGCAGAGTATGTAAGGCATGGTAACAAATTGATAGATGTTTATGTAGAAAATGATGCTAATTTTAGCACACCAAAGAGTGTCATTCAGGTCATTGAAGATGATGCTATGCCTGAAATGCAAGTAACTAAGTTGAAACCTAGGAAACCAGTTGAGGGATATTCTGCTAAGAAGTTACTGTTAGATCCTAGCAAGGAGATAGGTGAAAGTAGTCAACCAGCCTCACAAACTATGCCTATGCCTAGTGTCTTTGCTGACTCCCTTTACTCAGCTTCTGATCCATTTTTGGGTGACAATGACTTTGACCCTTTCATAGATTTGGAAAGATTTGATGTTGCAACTATTGGGGAAGAGGAAATTACCACAGTTGTGGATGGAGATGAGGGTAATGAAACTGAAGCAACTGATGGAGAAGAGGCCAGTGACAGTGAAACAAGTGATGATGGGAATCAAAGTGAATCAAGTGATGATGGGAATGACAGTGATGAAATAGTTGATACTGACAATCAATTGGAACATGTACATGTTGACATGGAAAACTTTGACAAGGAGAATGCTAATACAATGGGTCAAGATGCAAGAGAGTTTAATGGTTATGAAGGTATAGAGGTGGATGTTGAAGTGATGGATAATGAAGAATTTGACAGTGCAGATGAAGAAGATGAACTAGACAGAGTTAGACAAAAGAAGTTAAAGCAGTTAAAGAAACAACACAAGTCTTTAACTGCTGGTGTGCACAAATACTACTTCTATGTTGGCCAAGAGTTTGCGAGTAGGGAAGAGGTAAAAAAAAGGGTTCAATTACACTCAGTTGAAACTAGGAGAGAATTGTATTTTAAGAAGAATGATAAACAGAGAGTTAGAGCAGAATGTAGGGGAACAATTCCTGTGTTTGAACCTACTAGTAATGATGGGTTTAGTGAGGGTGCTGGGCCTAGCCAAGTTAGTGGGCCAAATAGTAAAGTTGGGTCCAGTCCAAATGGAAAGATGACCAAGTCCCAAATTAGTGCCAGATGTAGTCCAAAAAGTGGGTCAAAGTCAAAATCAAGTGGTGGGAAACCTAATTTAAGGAAGATAGCAGCTAATCAGTGCCCTTGGGCTCTACATGTTTCAAAGGTAGGTGATACAGAAACATGGCAGGTTAAGACTTATGATGATGAACATAGGTGCTTGCAATCAAGAAAGAATAAATATTGCACTGCTAATTTCTTGTCTGAAGGAATCATGGATCAAATAGAGACAAATCCAGAAATTCCCATTAAATCCATCCAAGATCAACTCCAAAAGAAGTATCAACTAGAGATATCTAGAATGAAAGCCTTTAGGGCAAAATCCAAAGCTGTGGATCATGTGAGAGGGGATTACACTTCTCAATATCATTTGCTAAGGAACTATGTTTTGGAACTATATGAGTCCAATCCTAACACAACTGTTAGGATTGGGGTTCAATCAGAGGCAGACCACACTTGTCCAACAAGAACTTTCAAAAGGATATATGTATGCTTGGGTGCAACAAAAGCAGGATTTAAGGCAGGTTTGAGGGATTTCATTGGGTTGGATGGGACATTCATGAAAGGTCCATTCCCAGGTCAACTTTTGACTGCAGTAAGTGTGGATTCCAATAATGGAATATATCCGGTGGCATATGGAGTTGTGGAATCAGAGTCAAAAGACTCTTGGATTTGGTTTCTTGAACACCTCAAAGAAGATCTAGATCTGCAAGATAACTCCAACTTCACTTTCATAAGTGATAGGCAGAAGGTACAAAGTATATAATTTTTTGTTTGTTAGTGTATATACACATTTATTTTTGCATTATTGATTTGTACTAACATGTTATTGTAAAACAGGGCATAATACCTGCAATTGCAGCCTTGTTTCCAGCTGCTGAGCACAGGTTTTGCCTTAGACATATTCATCAAAATATGAAGTTAAAATGGGCTGGGACAGCATACAAAGAGTTGTTGTGGAGGTGTGCTACAGCATTGACCAAACCTCAGTTCCAAGCAGCAATGGAGAGTCTTAAAGAATTCAACAAAGAATGTTATGATTGGTTATGTAAGATTCCTCCACAACACTGGGCAAGATCACACTTCTCTGGTAAGCATTCTAGATTTTTTTCTTCTTATTGTTGTGTAATTGATATGCAGTAATACTTGTTTTAAAACTGTGATACCACACCATAGTATAATAATAAACCTTGTTTTTTGTTTAAAACAGGGAGACCAAAAACTGACATGTTGTTAAACAACATGTGTGAAGTATTGAATGATCAACTGTTAGATGGTAGGGATAGGCCTATAATTAGTACACTTGAGTATGCAAGGGACTATATGATGAAGAGAATAGTAAAAGTAACACAGTTACAAGCTAAATGTGTTGGACCTTTAACACCTACTGCAACCAAACTTTTTCAAGCTATCAAAGATCAAGCTAATGAGTACACTGCACATTGGAATGGTGGGCATTTGTATGGGGTTACTGGTCCATGGCAAAATCAGCATGTTGTTAATGTACTTAATAGGACTTGTACTTGTAGAAGGTGGGAGTTGACAGGCATGCCATGCAAGCATGCTGTGGCTGTTAATTGGAACATGGCAGCTAATAAAATGGAGGTGGGTTTACCTGTAACACCCCCAAAATTCGTACAGCGGAAGACTTACAAGCTTTCAGGGTGCTACGGGGAATTGGTATCATCACAAGAATAGATAACAAGATATCATAGATGTAAATGTAAACAAGGTCAACATAAAGTTAAAGTTNACTCTAGGTCCTGATTGATGAATCAACAGTATGAACGTGAATTCAGTCTATCGGATAGAGTATCTTCTATCTGGATATGGAGATTCTTGAGTCTTGAGTTATGCTCGGAGACTTAACAAGGATTATCTCGTCAGGTTCAACTGTCAATTTACTGAGTGCGTTTGTATTTTTTATTGTGTCTTTTGTGTTTTTTGTGGTTGTTGTTGTTTTTGGTTGTTGGTTTGTGTGGGTTTTGTTGTTTTGTGTTTTTTATGTTTTTAGTTTTTAGGTTTGGGTTTGTTTGTTTGGTTTGGTTTTTGTTTTTTGGTTTGGTTTTTTTTAGGCATGTCGTTGAATACGGTGTAGGGATAGGTTTTGGTGTAAGTTAGTTTAAAATAAATCAGAACGCACTCTAACGTAAAACCTCAAACTGATGTTTATTATTTCTAAATCAATATACCGCATTATTCTAGATCAGCTTCATTAGAAAATTCCGTAAACCTCATAACTCAATCATTGTCATTTAATAGATCTTTCGCTAACTCGAAGTGTAGTCCAAATCAATTATTCTTTCATCCGACATTATTTTATATGTAGTGACTATTGTTGGAGTCCATGACAAATCAATAAATGCCAATTCATCGGCAATAATCATAGTGTAGAAATTCAATCTCAACTTAAGTTCTCGCGTCTATCTCCAAATAAATCATCTCATAATTCATATCGTTCAAGAACTTATCTTAAATGAAAGACTCGGTTGGCAAGCTGGCAGGCTTGGTCGAGGATCGATGTATATACAGAAAATGTATAGTTTAGGTTTAAAATATGTACCGTAGTTCTCTATAACCTTGGCTCTGATACCAATCTGTAACAACCCCAAAATTCGTACAGCGGAAGAACTTACAAGCTTTCAGGGTGCCTACGGGGAATTGGTATCATCACAAGAATAGATAACAAAGAATCATAGATGTAAATGTAAACAAGGAGTCAACATAAAGTTAAAGTTTACATTCATCCAAAAACTTTTAAAAAGGAAAGCCAATGAGAGTTGCTAAAAGTAGATAGGTCCAAATAAAATAACATCAGAGTTCACATCGATATCTCAAACCCAAGCCAAGGGTCCAGCAGCATAACCGTTGGTCCAAGGTAGTGAAACAAACATTCTAATTACCTGAGAATACATGCTTAAAAGGGCAGCTTTCGCTGGTGATTTCATGTTTAAAAAGCAAAATCAAATACGGGACCTGTAAGAATTTTAGCGCTATGTGAATAGGATAGGTGAATAGACTCAATAATCACATCTCAATCTCACAATCAATCATTTATCATCTTAGTAAGATGATTGGTATGGTAGCATGGCCTCTCAGCGGTCAACTAATCAGGCTAGAAACAGCAGGAACCACCCAAGTCTGTCCCGAACCTAGGCCGCGATAGGCGTCTAATCCAAACTAGGGTAAACGCCCTAGCTCTAGGTCAACGGCTTACCTCCGTCTATCCTGAAACTAGTCCACACAATATGCAAAAGAAAGCAGTGAGCAGGTCAAGAAAACAGGTAGCATGTATTCTCCCCCAATTTAGGAAAAACCATTAAATGATTTAAAATAAGAAGTAAATGGGGCTATAGAGACTCAACCTCGATGCGTAAGCACAATTCAAGATAGATATGTAATAGCAAAAGAAAGCAAGACTAAGATTGCTCAGCAACTATGACTCGGCATCGACTATACATATTTAAACATCCTTAAGTATATATAACTTTCTAAAGAAATCGATTACTTCCCGTAATTCCCTGAGTATTTTCGTGTTATTTATCCAAAAGAAAACATTCTTTTAGAAAGAAGTTGTAGTCCATGCGCTTGGTATCGTTCGGTATATGCGTTTGGGTATGGGTACTAGAAGGCGAATCCCGACTCAATGACTCACGCCAAATCATTTCATCCAATCATATCATAATAAGCATATCCCAAAAGAAATCTCTCAACGGATACACCACGAAAGTCACCATAATCCCACATAGCACGTAGTAGCATTAAATCATATAAGAATCATCAAATAGCACGCAAAAGTCGAGGTCAAATGATATGACCTCATGGATCGTAAGTCATCGCAATAAATGGTCGACGGCTATTAAATTCGTCACTCAATAAGTCCAACCATTTGTTAGATTTATCTTATTACCCCTTTAAGTTATATTCATTAGTCGTAGGATGCATTTTTCGTCAACGTGACCACTTAATATCCTTATCGGGCTCTATCGGGCTCGTCAGTTCCAATAGTCCAAACAACAATATTAATGGCCCGTTATCGAGTAAATAAATCCCCGTAACTTACTCCAAAATAGGTTCAAATATTCTTTACAAAAGAAACTAGATAAGCCTTGGACTGTGTATAGCGTGTGCTCGAATATTTAATAATTCCAGTTTCGAATCACAATAGTTTTGAATCCGTAAGGATCCATTTTTTAAAGACCTTTTCCGTTTATTTAACTCGTGATATGAATTCGTTATATATTTATTTAATAAAGTTCCATAAATATTAATCTAACTTAATAGTTAATAGTTATCGATACGTTATTATTTTTATTTATTACGTTACCTATTTTTAATATAGTCGAATATATACTACATATGCTTTCACATATATTATATTAGACTCTACTATTATATAATCAGTTTAAGCGTACATAAATTATATTAACGACCATACTATTATTTATTCGACGTCACGTGTCGAGTCCTGACTCTCCCGGTCCACATAACTAGTCCAAGTCCAAATCTCATGTACAGGCATTGTTGAGCAACCAGATTAGGGAGTCTTACGCCCTCAACGTTGCCACACAAACAACGTCATAAATAATCATCCAAATAAATACATCCCGATATCAATCACATTTCCAAACTCTCAATAACCGAGGCGACTACGGCCTCGTACTACATCCTATCTTCCGTCATACATAAAAAGTTCACAACCTTAAACTCCATACCTTCCGTACCAAAGCTTCCATGTCAACAACACATCACAAAACGTTAGTCGCAATACTGTAATTCACATAACAATTAACTTCACAAAGTAAATCATATAGCCACGATTTCCATATAATACCATACTTCCCATCATAATATCTTAAGTTCACGTTTAGTTCATTTAACCATTTTTAACTATAACAATTATACATATACCACTTATCGACATCTTCCAACTATATCCTCATATTCCAGTCCAACCAAACTTACGAATACTTAACTCCAAAACAAAACACCACATATTACCGTTCTATCCAAAAACTCTTACGACCCATAATCACACTACTAATTAGCACCAAAACCACAAAATCGACCTAACGCTCAAGTGTAACGGCAACAAAACATGAATAAAAATATCCTACGAGACAAGGGTCTCGGCTCATCCAACGTGCCAAAATGGTATGCCGAGACCAAAAGGGTCCTCGCTTAGGCTCTCTTGAGCTTGGCCGTGCACGCTAACGAACCAAACGCCCCCTTTGGGGTCTCGGCTAGCAACCCAAACAAGAAAACAACAACAAAAGCAACTAAACCAATCGAATGCCAATCAAACCCAAATAATCCATCAAATCATAACCCAAGTTTCAAAACATCAAAACTATCCTAATACTAGTCCAACCCTCGATTCGTGGGGTTCGTGACCCACGGTTACGCCCCAAAACGAGCACCAAACTCGACCCAAACATCAACCTATTCGATATCAAACGTGCCCAAGATGTTAAACATAAAACCATTAAAATTTTATACCAAAACCAAAAGAAAACCCTTCGGGTTTAGACCCGAAAAGTCAACCCAACGAGTTGAAATCTCGGTTTTCCTTTACCTTTTCTTGTTAGATCTTTAAAAATGGAAGCCAAATTAAAATGGTGTGATGAAGAGAGGCGGCGGAAACAAGTGATAGGCTCGCTTTTTAGGGCGCGTGTTGGTATGGGATGAAAGAGGATTGGAAATTTGAGGTAGTTTTGATGGTGGCGGTGTGTTTGTGGTGGCGGCGTGATGGTTGTTGAGGTGGCCGAAGGCTAGGGTAGAGAGGAGAGGGAGTGAGATGTTGATGATGATACAGAAAATTGAATAATAATTTTAGGGTAGAGTTTTTAGTAGTAGAAAGTTTTGGGGTTATGGGCAAAAATGGTCCCTGCTAGTTTATAATTTTTAAATAAACTAGTGTAAAGTTGGGATACCCAAAGCTTCTATTTTTTACATCTCTCCCGACACTATTTTTATAAAGTTCATGAGAATTGGCCCACAATAAATAATTTTTAAATAGTCACCACGCCTTAAATAAATAAATTTTTCGATCATATATATAAAATGTCTTGTTTAATAATCATAATCACCTCAAAATATTTCACCACTCACCGACTCCAGAAAATAAATTAATATTCGAAAAATAACCGTAACCGTTAAACATCAATATAACGCATCACGTTAGAGTTCCTGTGCCAAGTCAATATAAGTGGATATAAGAAGTACTTAAATAGCCTAGCTAATAATAACGAAATGTACGTTTTCTCATAAACTCCAAACTTTTTCCAAAAATTCTTTCAAATTCAATGGATTATCGATAACTTTAATTTTTCACGTTTTATAAAAATAATAATGCGGTGAATTTGAAAAGGTCCCAAAATTACCGGTTGTCACATTACCTGAAAGCTGGGTGCATCCTTGCTATAGATTAGATACATGGAAGGCAGCCTACAGTCACCACATCAATCCTATTAGAGGAAAGATCTTATGGCCAAAGTCTACAATTCCAACTATCATTATTCCTCCAAATCATCACCCACAGATTGGAAGGCCACAAAAAAAGAGAAAGAAGTCTGTTGGAGAAGACATTCCCATGGTTAATAATGGTAAGCTGTCAAGGAAGTCAAAGACTGTCACATGTAGGTTGTGCAAGAACAAGGGTCATAATAAAAGAAGTTGTAAAGGTGCTACAACTGGAGGAAGTAAAACCACCAAATCTGCAAATGTTGGTGGTAAAAGGAAAAACACAACTGATGGGACAAGTGCTTCAAATGTTGGTGCTAGGAAGAAGAAGGCAAGTGCTTCTCAAAATGCTCAAAGAACTCAAGCATCTCAAACTGTTGCAGCTGACATGAGAAAGAACAAAGGGAAAGCTGTGGCAGATTCATCTCAAGCATCAGGAAAACTAGTGAAGAGGCCAAACAGCAAGGTTTTAAAGCTTGGATAGTTCCAAATTTCATGTTTTTCCTTTTGGTTTAATGGTGTTGTGAATGCACCCAAGTCTTTGGACAAGTATTAGTACTTTTATGTTTAAATTTCTTTGCACTAAACTATTTGGTTTGTTTGAACTTACAACCTGTAATGGTGTTCTTTTGGTACCAAACAATTCCAAGCAGAAATGCTTTTATGTTATCCATGTATTACAACCTGTAATGGTGTTTTGAAATTTATTTGGTGTTATTCATTGTTGTTTTATATTGTTTTGATTGACTGTGATCATGATTGACTGTTAGTCAATGTCAAAATGACCCATTTTATGACTTTTATAAAGTCATTGCTTGTCTTAGTGATTGCTTGTCTTTATAAAGTCCATGACAAAAGTATCCATTTTATGACATTTGTTTAGAACAATTATTGACTGTTATGCAGAAAAGTATAAATGACCCAACATTTGACTTTTTTAGTCATCATTCAAAATGACCCATTACACTTACCACAATTGCTTAACCATTTCAACTCATGACTGCAAATTCCATTTGCATACTGCAAATACCAATTGCATACTGCAAATACCAATTGCATACTGCATACTTAAGACCATTCCATGAAAGTTAACTTAATACCATTCCATTTCAACAACATTACATACTTAAATACCAAATAGACCATAGCCATTACATCATTCAGTTTTTCAAAACACAAAAAAATTGGCATTTGGCATTACATCATCCCTAATAACAGTCACCATCTAAATAGTACTTAACCTAATTTAGTGAACCAAACAAACAAAGCAAATCCCAACCAAGAAATGTACAAACGTCTTCTAATCCTTGCACGTTCTTGTTCCATTTCTCTGAGCTGGTGTTCAAGATTATTTCTTCCCCTCAACAATCCTGGTATTATAGCAACAGCACGTTGGCACATGGGGGGATCGAACCAATCTATAAATGGACAATCAGACCCCTACAAAATCAAATGATAGTGTCATTACTATGAACCCTAATTAAAAAATAAAGAAATTAAATTAGATACTTTACCGTTATGGGACAACTGTAAAACCTACGACCTGGGTTGTAATTGCTCCAAGATGTACGGATTATTGCAGTTCTACCACAAGCGCATACCACCATTTTTAGGTTTTTGATTTTTAGAGAGAGATGAGAGAAAAAAGATATGGTGGCTGAGATATTATTAAGGGTTTGAATGGTTTGGGTCTTTAACCCGTTTTCATAATAGAGGGAAAAGTAAAAAGACAAAAATACCCCCACGTGGGAGGCACGTGGGCATACTTAACGAGCTCAGCTAACGGGTGTTAGTGATAGGGATGAACAGGGTTACGAAACTTGTTTATAAGGATTCATGGTGCAACTTTGAAAAGGTAGGGACGAGCTTAGTGATTATGGCCAAACCATAGGGACGAACGGTGTAATTTACTCATTAATAAATCTTCATGTTTTTTGATAACTTTAGATAATAAACAAATAAACCCTTACACTTTATACCCCCTACACTTTATAGTATAAACTTTGTTTACAATTACATGAGTATTAATATTGGTTTGAAAATTCCATCTATTAAACTTACAAAATTTTATAAATGTACAAATTAGTTTTAATATACGTTAAATACTTTTAAAATAAATATTAGTTTTAAACTTTCATCTATTAAAATATCTTTTTACTATGTACGTTAGATATAAATAAGAACTCATGTTATCCTATTTAAAANGAACTTTTCATGCAAACTATTTTAATCAACTCTAATGAATTGGGCATTCTAAACTTGCTAATTATCGAAGTGTTACAACAAGATGGTACAAGGCACCTAAGCAATGTGGATTTTCATTGTGACTTTTGCATTGACTTGAGCGCTACATGCTTGAGGTAAGTTGACATATTTTTTATATGGTGATAATGCTAGACTTGATCTTGACTGTGACCTTACTTTTAAACCAGAATATGTGCCATAAATATAAGAAAATATGGTATTGTTCTGTTTTAATAACGTTCATTTTGAGTATAGCTAGCGCGTATCTCCTTATAGAAAAGACCTTTTTACTAGAACCCTATCGCATTGGCTCTAAGATTTGTCCGCTTATCGGCATAAATCCATGGTTTAAACACACACTATTATCTTCACAAGTTTTACAGCATTGATGACCCATATGAGGCATTGTTAAACTCGAGGTACATTTGGTCTTAATATTATACTCTATTGTTTGAAAAATGTAGTATTTGACTTAGCAAGTTGCTGTATGAAAGTATTGGAAGTATGTTTATATGGGTCTATACTTAAAATGGTCGTAATCACTAAAGGGTCTTGATCATCAAAGGATGATGTTAAGTATTTTTGTATTTAACATATTCTTTTATACCTGATGGATTGGAGGGACACTTGATTTTTAATTAGTTATCGGTGCAGGCTATGTTTATAGGACCATCTAAAACATATGAAAACAGATGCCATATTTTGGGGTAGAAGGAGGGCCCTTTCCCCTTAGAGATTGTTTTGTTAAAATAAAACGTATTCCCAGACACGAACATGTACCTCCCTTGGTTTCTTTCTCTAATAATGTAAACACTATTATTTGTAGAGATGATAAGAAAGGAAAACCAGCTTCTGAATGCTCATAATTGTTGAAGTAAGAAGTTTGTTTTTAAAATTAGATTGAAAATGTTAGAAAGTGAGATAAACACTCAACCACAACAACTATAATAATTATAAGCTTATGCGAACTTAGGAAACATTAAATGGCTTTAACGATGAATTGATGTGTAATCTTAAATAAGCTTTTAAGATTATTGATGCACAAACACGTCCTTCATTTATCTGAATCAACTATGTCGAACCTTTCTATACTTGTCATTACATAATTTGGTGTAAAAACATTAAAAAATCGCATTCAGTGGTTATTATGTATGTCCACAAGGACAAGGCTGAAGGTATACTAAAGTCAATTAGTATAAATAGTACCATCTCCATTTTTGTTCTTGCATCATCTTTGCATAAATAACAATTTTTTATTGTGTTGCAGTGGATAAACGTAAAACACCTTCATTGTTGATCTATCGGTGGGTTTGGTAACGGTTTATAGTCAATCTTTATGTACAAAATATATATATGTAGCAATAAGCACCTCAACTCATAGCACGATACTGTTTATAGAATGTAATAACATTCAATACTTGACTGCCAAGCGGAAAACCCATTTTTATTTTTATTTAATTATTTATTTTATTTTATTTTTCTTCAAGTATATGTTTGTGAGTCGTGTTAGAGTGTGTAGAGGCATGTGCATGGTCCTAAAAGTGAATATTTAGTCAATGCTTTTATAGTTGTGGGCATAAGAGCAATGAAATTATCTATAAGTACTGGTGCAAATCTGTAATATCTTGATACATTTGCATCACTTGCATGGCAGCAACATAAATTGAGAAAGTACCTGAACATGAATGATATGCATTTGTTGGAAGACAAAGCTATTAAAGTGCAAAGAGTATTGCAATAATTGAGATCACTTAAGCTATGTACTACAATGATGATTCTTATGCAATGTGTTGAGACTATTCAGTGTTTATGATTATTCATGTGAGCATCGGTTGATGCAAAATGAGATTTGTTCATATCTATGTTATATGTTAATAAAGTCGTGAAGTAAAAATTGGGCTCAATGACATTTATAATATTGTCAATGAAAACAAGTAAATGAGTTAAAAGGAAGAATGGGTGCAACATACAAAATGAATATGCTCTAATGCTCGAGCAATCCAAGTATTATCTATGTGAAGAAAACATAGAGTTAGGATCAAATGAGAAGAATAATTAAAATGAGAAGGATAATAAGTAACCACAGCAGTCCATTGGACGGATCATGAAGCTACTTTATTTCATTGCATTTAGATGGAAGTGTACCAAGAAGTTCCAGAGACATGATTCTACTATATTACTTTATTTCATTGACTTATTTCTATTTCAAGCTATCCCTGCAAATAAATTTTAAGCTTTTTTATATACGATTAACACATGAGACTAGCCCGTCTATCAGACGTGTGATGAAGTTGTTTATGATTGACGGGCGAGATTATTATGTTAATGTTAATGACATAAGTACATAAATTATAAATCACAAACAAGATATCACATGAAGCTCGTCCGCCCGTCGGGCAAAGTTGTTTGACATGGATTTCTCATCTTCATCATCAATGTCTACAATGTGATTGTGGTATACACAATCTTTGTTAATGCATACCAGAAGGATAATAAGTAACCACAACATCTTTAACATCTTTCATATATGTACTTTATATCATTTTCATTAATATAATTATATTAATTAACAAGCATGGTAATACATTCTTATATCTTTGTTTTGTTTGATTACAAAGCAGCAACAAGAAGAGCCAATTTTATCAAATGAATATTGGATCAGTGACCCACCTCTGATATATCTGATGATGAAATGGTATGTTTTAAATTACTTACTATATGGATATTAACAATTTACCTATGTCATGTAACTTATATTACATTTTATTCCAGGATTCCAACAAAAATAATATACAAAACACCCTAACAGACTATGGTAAACTTGTCCAAAACAATGTCGCTCATTTGGTCGATTCTGATGATCACACAGTCAAATGGACGTGTGTAAACAAGGATTGTTTATATCAAACGAAAACTGAAGACATTTTTGTATCAACTAACACTGTTGATGATAAAGATGTTGTGGATGATGACAACGTAGAATGGGTATGCATTAACAAAGATTGTGTATACCACAATCACATTGTAGACAATGAGGATGAAGATGAGAAATCCATGTCAAACAACTTTGATGATTCTACTGTTGTCAAGAAATGATGTCAAACAACTTTCTTAGATTATTGTTAATAAGTAATTCCTATTTACTTAATAAAAATATCAAACATTTCTGGTATCATAATTAGTTTCTTATATGTTGTGGTGATTAATTTTGTTTGTTCAATCATTGGTACAATAGTCGGCTTCTATGTTTAAATTTTTAAAATGATAATATGCAATTAGACAATTTTGAAACGATATGTTTATCATTAACAAAATAAATATGTAACTTTAAACTTAAATGTATGGACCTAATAAGTAATAATATTATTAAATTTACATGAAGCTAGCCCGTCCATCGGACGGGTCATGCGACTAGTACATCTATAAAAACAAATTATTTTCACACATCACTTATACATTTTCTCATCCTAAATCATCACTTTTAATTTTTACACTTGACATCATCGTATTCTTATGCATATTTTTAGGCATGCATTTTAGGCATGATAATCATTTTCCTGTGACAAATCATGTATGCGTCGATGTTGGCATGTTCTCTTTTATATTTTTGCATTTGTTTGTGTTGTAAGATGTTTTGGTGCGTCAGTTCATGCGAGTTCAAAGATTGACGATTCATGGAAAGCTTCTAGTCATAAAAAGAAATAAAGTTATGATAAATGTTACTTTGAATACATGTTTAAGTAAAATTTTGATAAATCTAATGCATAGAAAAATCAAAATGAAAAGCATGTATTTTAACTTTTGAGCCTTTCAAGGATTAGATGCAATTTTGAATCTTTTTAAGCCTTTTGAGGATAAGAATCTAAGAAATAATTTTGAATCTTTTTTAAGTCACTACTTTATTTTACATTGACATGCACCGTAATAGTTTTTTTTTACTTTTGATTATTTTATGTTAGTAATTTGTGCCACAATCTTAATTTTTGTTCTTCGACTTTCAAATTTCAAAAAATTTCAAAAGTTTTGAAATTATATAAAAAAGAAAAGAAAAGAAGAAGAAGCCGAATTATGGATGATAAAAGAATTTGATATTTATTGGCGGCATCAACATTTTAGGTATGAAACTTTTGACATTTCCAAAATTCTGAATGCTTCTCTAAAAAAATAAAAATAAAAATAAAATAAAAAAATCAGCGTATTCATATTAAAATTTGATCATCATTTCCTGGTAAGATGTTACAATATAAAAAAAAAACTATAGATCTAGCCTCCTAAGTATTCAGCCTTCTAATTGTTGTATATAATGTGTATTGCTACAAGAGACAAACATGATATAACGAGATAAATATAAAATGTAGAAAAGAATACCGTAAACCATTTGATTATTTAGACCCAAAGAACTCAAACAAGGAAAATGTTGAGGCGTGTGATGCTCACACTTTCCTTAAGACATATTCGTCCTCTCCACGGTGCTTCAGAATCGTGAACGTCTATCTCTCCCAGGATACAACAACAACGGTAACTCCGTTAGCACAAACGGGTTATAAGGCGAACCAAAACCGTGCCTTCCCTCTATTACAACCGATACAAAATGAATCAACATTGAAGTCTGATGAGACGAAAAGTGTTACGCTTTTAGGGGGTCATTTAATCCCTAATTCGTATAAATGTGATCAAATATTGCCCTAAATCGTTCCTTTTGTCATTTTAGGTACTTTTGAGAGGAATTCTGGAAAACATGCATATTCGGACGTTTTTGGAGCATAAAAGTGAAGAAAACGACAAAGTCTCAAAAGATGAAGATTTACAACCTGACGGCGTCAGAAGTCACAAGGTGACGCCGTCAGAAAGCCTTGACAAAAGAGTGGAAACCAATTTTCAAATGACGGGCCAGAGGATTTAACACCTGACGCCGTCAGGTGTTAGGAAAAGTAGGCCGTCAGGAGTAAAGTTAAAGAGTGACGGCCCAGAAGGATTTATAAGGTGACGGCGTCAGAAGTGGATCTAGGCCATCCGAGAAACCTAATGGCGGCGAGCTGACGGCGTCAGCCCTTATAACCTGACGCCGTCAGAGTGTAAAATCTATATATAGTTTTCTAATTTTCATTCATTAGTGTGGAACTTTGTGGAGAACTTTTAGGGCAAACCCTAAAGACGAATTTTCTGTACTTTTTAGGGTTTCCAACCCTTGGAACCCTCATGCTTAATTAAAGATAAGTCTTCACTTTAATTCAATCAATATGTCTATGTGTTGGTTGATTATCTCTTTTGCTTGTCTTTTAATTAACATGTGTAGCTAAATTCTCTAGTGTTTGCTTAGATCTAATGAAACCTAACTATTAATTATTGGTTAATTGGTGTGTGTTGTTGTTTGTTGGGATGATTGTTCCATCAATGTTAGGCTCAAGAAAACTGGCCAACCTCCTTTATGGTAACGTGCTTGAACGTCTTGGGAAACATGTAGCCAAGGCATACTAGGCTATTAAGGTAGTATTTAACGCATGAGCCACTGTTTACAACCCCTATGGTTGTGCCGTGCATGGCATAGGGCGAGATAAGAGCTCATAGAATTGGAGAGATATGTATGCCACTCCATGAGTTATTAGGAATACACCCTTCATCCACACAAGTAACATACATATCAATTAACCGGTAAAAGATAGTTAGGGAGTAATGAAATCTAAGTAAACACAACTTTCTCCATATTGTTTTCACAACCACAATAGTTTAGATATTTATTTATTTTAATTTGCATAAGTAGTAAACTTGGGTTAGTTGACTAGCAACTAATTCTGCCCTTCTTCCAAAAACCGAGATTTTAATTGCTTTCTAAAAAATATAAAAGTACAAAAAGAATCTTCCTTCCACCTTTAGACCTACTAGAGTAGCTTTTCTATCCTAACGAACACTATTCCCTGTAAGAGAACGATCAATCCCCCGTACTTACCACTATCCTATACTACATCGGTCAGGTACACTGCCTGGTGGGGTTGTAAGCCTCTTGAGATCCCTCGAGAGGTAAAACCTGTTGTAAGGTCACAAAACCACGCATCAAAGTCAACAACAAAGGAGAGGAATTAGTTTATGTGTTTTCGGTGTGTACAAAGAAGAAAAGACTCTTTCAATATATAGTGAAAGGAGGTGAATGGAAAATAAATGGCCGGATTAATTAACAATATTAATCCTACTAATGACTCATGAACACATAGTTAATATGGTGGTTACATATGACCAAACATTAACATTGTTCTTAAATCCCATTAGTATACATGATGACCATCAATTGTCATTCAATTCTAAAAATTTGACCATAATTTTTCCAACAATAATAATCACAAACTCCATGGTTTTCATAACAACCAAGCTTCAAACATGCCCATCGAAATATACAAAACAACGAATACCCGAGCGCCTCAAACATGGCCCATGGCTCACAAATCAGCCGCAAATAATACCATTGGCCTCAAAAAGAGTCCAAAATCATATTCACGACTCCAAAAATATTATCAGAAGCTCTTAAAAACATATTTACCAAACAACAGATAAATTAAAAAAACACTCAAAGCTTACAAAAACAGCCTCAAATAATACCATTGTCATTTCCATGTCTAAATTAAATTCAAGACCATTCAAGATTTCGATTCCCATGAAAAAAAACATTGTTGTTCGTGTGTTTTGTCTGGAAACAACCAACAACTAAAGTGTTTGGTTATAGTGGCGACAGTTTCAGTGACAACAAAGAAAGGATTTATGTGTGTTTTGTTTCGGAGAGAGAAAGATGGAGAATATGTGTGATGGCCGCCGATTTTAGAGAGAAGAAGAAAAATAATAGCAGTGAAGAGTAACCCCTTTTAGGGTTTGTGTTGGTTTATACAAAGTTGCCAGCCGTGTAAGGGTTTGGGTGTTGCCGAACTTTATGCAACTTCTTTGTTACGCTTTACAAAGTCTTACTTCCAGTAGTAGAGATTACTTAAATAAAAACTGAATTTTCAATGTTCCTTGAATTAGTTTGCACCTTTCATTACTTTCCTGCAAGGTTTGATACTTTGAATACTTTCCAAACGCCATACTTAATTTCAAACGCATGTAGTTTAGATAAGGTTTTGTCCATCAATGTTCCAACAATCGTCATTGAATACTTTCCAATATCGTTTGCATTAAATACTTTCCAATTCAGTTTTCACTATTAAGTTCCAGACAATGTTCAAGATTGTTCACTATTAAATTTGGCCAAATTCAGTTACAAGAGTTTCCATTTTTCAGTTTTGTCACTCCATTGACCATTTTAAGGAATTAAGGGATTTCACTTTTCAAGATTTGATCGTTTTTCTATTATATGTAGTACTAGCTTATAGACCCGTCAAATTGACGGGTTTTTAGAAGAATGTATGCATCAAGATATTAAGTGTGTGGGTAAAGTAAGAAAAAAAACGAAGGTAAACATTTTGAATTTTTTTTAATGAAATAATATATATTAAGTCAATGATACAATAAAGAAATATGGATGTAATTATTAATCTAATAAACATTCATGCACACAGCCTACAATCTTCATGGTCTTGGAAAGCAAATGTATATATTGAGCGTGAATTAAGTGGTAAGCCAATGAACATTTGTTGGACACCTAATAAGTGTAAAAAAGTGTAAGTAAAAGGTGTTTGCGATTGATAATACATGTAAATAAAAAAAATGGCATAAAAGATATCATATGTATACTGGTGCTCAAGACTTCGGGCCTACATTATGTTGTTGACATTCATTTGCAGAGTTCGTACTTCCATCTCACAATAATATCAACAACAAATAAGCACCAAAAGATAAAATTGTTGAAAAGAATGCATTTCATAATTATAATAATAGCAACAAATACAATATCTGAATTTTTGAGATAAAGTGTGTTAGGCATAAAAACTTGGTTAAAATTATGCCAGCCTATACCAAATGAGACAACATTTTATGTTATGTCTCATATGAAAACTATTTGGCATGTATCCTTTAGAGCACACAACTCAAAGCCACGCTTAAACAAAAACACTATAGCATGCAAAAACTAAGGAACACTAACATCACATATGCCACTAAGTGTCTGACTTTCAACATCTTCAAATTCAAAGAATATTAATCTATTATGCAAAGTTCTTATTTATTTCTGAATCACTGTTATTTATTATCACAAGTATAGACGACATAAAAAGGTATACTTATAGACCCGTTGCAGCCTCAAGTAAGCGAAAAAATGAAGTTGGTGATAAGATTATATGTAAAAAAAAGGTATACTTCCCGTTGAATCACGGAATTTTTTAAAAAATTATTCATTAATGGAAGCATACAAAAAGGGTTAAGATTCATTTACAGACAAAAAAAGCTACTTCAAACAACTTAATAGCAAGTTTAAGTTTAGCATCTTACGGGTCAAATTGTTAAGGTAATGAATGATAAACAATGTTGTTTGCGGCATAGTAGTTTTATTTTCCTCGGCCACAATTGAGAATGTTGACATACTTTAGTTTATTCTTCCATTACATAACACATTATCTAACTACTAAAAGATGAGCTTCCGTATTGTGTGAACAGTGGGTCTTATATTCGTAGCATTGTCTGGCAAAGATAAAGAAGCAGTTGAGGATGTTAGACATCATACCGCAGGAAGGCCTAAGACAGAAATATGTAAAACCAATCAATATTCAAAATATATCGCAAGAATAATGGTGACACACACATACACTATTGAAAAGGGCAACGTCTTTTTTTTAAAAAAAACATAACAATGGTTTATCAAAATATAAATGTTAACCATTTTGTGAATACTCTTGTTGTACAATAATTTGAATCTGATTCCCTTGAGTCTGTACAGCATATACAGCTATTTCACACATAATATTTCACATATGTCATTAGAGAAACTTGAACTCACAAGATTTTTTTATTGATATGTAGTCACTCATATACAACGCCTCTTGATCAACCATGAGAGCTTTTCCCACGTGTTTAATCTTCATAGATATCGTAGTAGTTTCCAGCAACAACTCTTGAAAAAAACTACATGCTCAAAAAAATAAAATTTGTTTCAGAGATCTTCGAAAACTAATTATATAACTCATAGCTATATTCTGTCTTCAATTAAGAACATATTGAATGGGTCTCCTATATAGTACAAAACTAGACGAGTACCCGTGCATAGCAACGGGATTTTATAGCGACACATAGTTTATTGATAAAAAAAAGTTTATAGGTTATAAACGAAAAACAATAAAAGTTTGAAGATTTGGAAATTTAACATAATGTTTTGAAACCTGGTTCAACCCGGGTGGTTCAACCGGTTGAACCGTTCCAAGCAAAAAATGGATCGATTTAAACCGGGTCAACTTGCTAGGTTGGGTCGAAAACGGTTCAAATTAAACTGGTTCAACCCGTCCGGGTTTGAAGTGTCCCGGGTCAACCCGGTTTTTGTTTTAATTGATTGTATTTAATTTGATAGATATGTTTTTAATTGGCTGTACAATGTGAATAAATTATTGTACTTTTAAGTAATGGATAATGTTTTGAAACCCGGTTCGACCCGGGTGGTTCAACCGGTTGAACCGTTCCGGTTGAAAAATAGGTCGATTTAAATCGGGTCAACTTTCTAGGTTGGGTCGAAAATGGGTCAAATTAAACCGGCTCAACCCGTCGGGTTTGAAGCGTCCCGGGTCAACCCGGTTTGTGTTTTAATTGGTTGTATTTAATTTGGTTGTACAATGTGAATAAATCATTGTACTTTTAAGTAATGGGGTGTTTTAATAATAATATTAATTACATTCATAATTTCCTTTAATAAGATTTCAACATTTCAACAATATTGACTTTTCACTTTTTCACTTTGACTCTTTTTCCTTTATATGTAGTATAGATATAGATATGCATGGATAATATACATGAGTGATTCAATTCTAGATTACCTCATGTCATATTTTCATAACTTTTTAGTGTACAATTAAGAACATAAAATTAACATTTAGAAAATGTCCACTTGAATTCCTATATATTACTAAAAGTAACTCATATCTAGTTATTCTGCCTTCAAATTAATAACTTACTCTTTTGAAACATATGACATGAGGAGCAATTTAAAAGACAAAATAGCAGGTCAGAGTAGTAAATGCATAATTCTCGTTTAAACCCAACCTACCCATTTACAGCTTGATAGTGAATGAGAAGTAACTTACAAACATACCAGACATGATCTTTTGAATGGTCTCCTCTAATAAAGTTGAATCCATTAATCCTGAAAAGACAAACAACTAAGTAAGAACGATTTCCATTAGTTAGATGCTAAAAATGGCAAGAATATGATGCAGACTGACAACATTTTCTCAACGATGACAAATTAAATGGTTAAAGTTGTTGCCAATAACCCTTCGTGCACTTAAAACCTTGCATAATATTAAAATTATAAATGTTTATTTTGAATGGAGGTTGTAAGTCAAAGGCTGGCTCATGTTTTAGTTGGCGTAGAGTATGCATTGGTTGCGTCTGTTCTCTGTTGTATGTCACAATAGAAGCAAGTACGTTACACCAACAAAGAAGCAACTTCAGGAATGCATTTTCAATGTACCATCTGAATGTGTAGTGGTCAAATTGTAGTTGATTGGTTTCTTTTGTTGTTCTTTCCTATAGCTTGAATAATAGATCTATGTTCTTGTGATCTGTTGTATTCGTAACATGTTAATACTACTAAATTTACATTGTGCAGGCTAGATAACTGAGATCAAAAACCTGACTAACAACTATGACTTAGTTTAGTATGTCTCAAACAACTATACTCATGTTATATTCTCTCACGAAAAACAATGGTTAGAGATAAGAGATTATCACAAGATTAAAAAGTAAACACTTAAACGGATCAAGAGGAGATGCTTGGCAAGTTAGCATATAGAAATATACAGTAGGCAAACTATTTATCAATCAAGTAGAGCAGTGGCGGAACTAGGATTTCAAAATAGGGTATGCACTTTTGCTCGAATGGTCCTCGAAGGGTCCTTGAAGGGTATGCACCCTATGTTTTTTACACTACCCGTCGAATTTTAGGGTATGCACGTGCATACCCGTGCTATAAGCTAGGTCCGCCCCTGAAGTAGAGATTGGTGGATGTTAATGAGTAAAGGATATGTTTCATCGAAAATATATAATAATGTGAGTATAAGTCAGTGCATATAGAAGTATACGGTAGATGAACTATTAAAAACCGAACAGTTAAAAACTCCTGAACATCCCGGGTGTGTACATCGTAAACTTAAAATGTTTTCGCTACTCAAAATGTTTCTAGACAACATCACGGAAGAGGAGGATTATTTTATATTATAGCATTTTATATTGTACTATAATATTATAAACATGAAGTCTTTTAAGTATTTACAAACTTATAATAGAAGTAAATGACTGTAACTTTTATTGGGTTGGTCTTTTTAATTAAGACATAGTACCATAGAAGTTATTGAGGTTATCACTGATTAATAACCGTTGTATAGTTGATTATTATGACGTTTTAGGTTTCCTTCTATAGAAACATTGAACAATGCAAGTTACGCTTTTGATTAATCTACAGTAGCTTTTTTAGTGGTTATTAGAAGCAATGTGCAAAGTCCTTGGAAATTCTATTTTATTCATGATTTGTTTTTACTGCTGATTAGTTGGGTATAATTATGACAAGCGAAAAGAATAAATTCTATCTTTCTCATATTGATAATTGCTGTCTGACATTGCGATCCTAAATAAAGTATCCACAAATTTGATGTATGATTCGGTGTTAGGGAGAATAAGAAACTTACTTTATTGTTATTGTTTGATTAAAGATAACTATAACTTCTTTTCTTCCAAAAGTTATCAAGGTTAATAAATTGCAGTATGAATTTAATATATCAATTAGACTGCCTAGAAGATTTACAAAATCCATGGAATGTGATGAAATCACACTTAAGTCCTTAAAATTGAAGTTCAGAATTTGTTAAGATACTTATGTGAAAGTTATTAACAAGCATGTCAGGCAACTCTCAATGTTATTTGTAACTGATCCCAAAAAGAGAAAATTGGATTGTTGCTCTTATTGCTAAGTATCTATAGTAGTTCTTATAGATTACTACAAGCAAGTGGCTTTTACAAAATAACCATAATCTTCTAAAAACACACTAGCTCAGATGAGGCTAACACTGTAAAGTGATAAACCTCATGATGATGGAATTATCATTCATGAGATCCACTTGGATTCTCAGGTATTTGATTAATTATCTGGGGATTACTATGAGGAAGTTATTACCAAATGAATGGATTTGGGTAAATACTCATATTAGTGAATGTTTAGGATGCTGTTCATAAAGATATTTCAAATTTTACAAATTTGGTTTATCTTATTCTTAATAGTTATGAGAAAATATTTATTCAAATATAATGTAACCCTAGTGGTTTAAATCTTGTTTAAAACTATATGGACAAAATTGTATACATATTTTTAATGATGTCTTATGACAAGATTATTATCATATGTTAAGCAATTAACTATGATCTGAATACCTTTCCTAAGCACATTAAAAATACAAAGATGGTAATTGTCAGTGTTTATAGTAATATAATTGAACAATAATAAAGAACTCTTTCTTGAATGATTACTTGAGCGAGGAGATAGTAATAATCAAAGGGAGTTAGATGAATTCAATATAAATCTTCTGGCAAGTATACAAAGCGCAATAATCCATTGAATGGATAGATGCATGCATCTACGGAATTACTCTTATGATTAATTGTAATCAATGTTTATTTAATAATTGGAATAAGGTAATTTCTAAGTACTTCCTGAAGCTAGTGAGGGAGTATTACTGTTTAGATTTACTAAATCACTACAATGGTTGTATGACCATAAAGTAAGTAATAATTTCCATATAATAAAATGTTAATGTCTTATTGAATGAAAAATTTACTTAGATGATTTAGAAAACAAAACATACAACCTTTGAACAAGATTTAATTGTTTAATAAACTTGCATGCGGTAATAAATAATAGAATAGTTATATTATCATTTTTGGAAAGATAAATTGAATATATACTTATTTGAAAATGATATAGCATGAATAATCTAAGTAGTGGAACTGAAGGATTTTCCGTGTATATCATTTTATTGTTGTATCAATGCTCAATGATTCGCAAATTTGATATCCAATCAAAGTTATGTTATAACTTGTGTATATGAATATTCTATATGGAGATTATGTTTTGTCTTAGAATAAGATCCTCCAACCTGGGAACTGCTCTAAATCTAGTGTATACAATTGTACGCAAATTGTTGCGTAATTGTTATAGCCGCAAGTAAATTCTTGAAGATTGGAAGGCATCAAAATTACACAATGGATAATTAAGTTTACGGGATTCTTAAGAGCAATATTGTAGTTTATACAATGATGCTAGTTTTAATTGAGATGACACTCAATACTAGTGCCCCATGGTAGGAAGATTTTATCCTTTGTTAATGGCCATTGAACAGTGTGCTCACCTAAGAGCAATAGTTGCATTATTTTTTTATACAGAAAGAATTAGAATACTTTAAACTTTAAGTGTGTGAAAGTTTGATTGTCATAAATTGATGGTTGAGGATATCCACATCATTTATGAAATATTGTGTGATTAAGTTTGGATACATCACATACAAGAATTTTGCCTAAATGAAATTCTTTGAAATAATATCCCAAAATTATTAATAGATCCAAAGTTAGTTGATTTGCCTAGTCAGACAAGTACTCGATTGACATGACTTGAGCATAATTCATTAACTAGAATTAATCATGCAGTTGATCTTATTCTTAGATATTTGGATATAATTAGGATGTAATGATACGATTTATTAATTTCCAAATGAAAATAAAGAATGGTTTGTTTATTGTAACATTGCTTTAATAATATAATCTTGTTTTTTGCATGTTTAATCCTTGATATAATTTATTATTCTAAAATGTCCATTGTTGGTAATTAAATTTGGAATATTATTAAGGGAAGACATAAGGTATGTCAATGAAGTTGGATATTGGACTTATCCCAAACTAAATGCATTTTACTTAGATAAGTAATCATAAATAGTTTCCTCAGACTTGAGAACCAGATAAGTGTCCATGAATGTAGTGGCATTATTTTGTGGAAGCAATCTACCGCTAACCGTAACTGGTAGTCATAGGGTTGTTTTTCCAAGTGTTGCAAAGTTCATGGTAGGTCTTGTAAGTCAGTAGAATTGTTCTTCAATTTGTTTGAATAAAAATACTCATGGGCCACTCGGTGAGGTTGACAAAATGTTTGTGTAAGCCACACCCAAATCTATCTGGATACTTCAGAGTTTTGGTAATTTTGTTAATTCATGATAAACGCAGAAACTGAATATTAATAACAGATTTTATTTCTTTATTAATCAGAGTATTAGAACAAAAGGATAATAATACACGATGAACGTTAAGGGTTTTCCAGGAAACTCAGCCGGTTTGAACTAGGGGTATTGGAGCGTTGCAAGACGCCGACCAATATCATTTTGCTTATTAATATATACCAAGTGGAGCTGTTGGAAATATGGTATAGAATTAATACGTAAATGTCCTAGAATCGAACCACGAGATCGGGATTGCACACATTGCAAATGAGGTATTAAGGGAAAAATAATAAATGTATTTTTATATTTATTTATTAGACACAAGTCACTTAACGGACGTTAGTGTTTACCTTAAATGACTAACGACGTTCCCCTCAGACCCAAAATAAGAAAGAAGTGTTTATGTAATGCCCAAATTAGAACAAGAAATAGTCTAGAATCCCCTAAGGATTCTAAAACCGGTCGTGGGGTGCCCATGGGGGTATCCAAAACCCTAACTTGTCCCTACTCTTCTAATTAGTATATAAACAAATCTAGGGTCACTTGTTTTCACATCCCTTTTTGCACACAAATTATTCCCAACTTCCTTTTCTCTCTTTTCTTCTCAAGACCGATCCGTAACATAAACCCTAGGGTATTTGTGGGTCGAATTTTGTGAACGCAAAATTATACTTGTGTAGTTTCTTGCAAAAAACCTTAATACGGTTAATTTGTGTGTACAAGAACGTAACAACAACTATTGTTGTTATCAAGAATCGAATAACAAAAGGGTAAGGGGTATTTCTAGATTAGCATAAACCCCTAATTAGGGTTCATCTATTTCAATCCCAAGTCAAGAATTGCTAGGTACCGTTTTACTATTTATGTTTAGTTAACTTTTATTTGTATACATGGATCCTACGCTTCCGCATCTATGTCTACCCGATATTAAGTAATTATATATGAATAGTCATGAATATAAAATTCTAACATAAGTATGTGACACAATTTTAGGCTAATACTCTCTTATAGTACCTTGCTTTTACTGTTTC
>LBNU01015296.1:33363-49387 GCA_014162995.1 Artemisia annua
GACAAATAAATTGGGACGGATGGAGTATCATTAACTTAAAACTTATTATTCCTTTCAGAAAATATTTCAAACTACTTACGTTTGTTATTTTTGATTTTTTTCTTACTCTATTCACACACTTAATTTTTGATGTATAATTCTTTTAAAAACCCCGTTATCTACGTGATCTACGGTCGATAAGTTAGTTTAATATTAATTCAAATAAATATATTATCAGAATTAACCACCCTCTAATTAATTCATTTTCCACGTAACGCTTGCCAATGACTCGTGAAAGTTGAAAATGTCGTTGCAATAAGGGTAGTGGCAGTGGGAGGTTTATGGGCCAGCGTGTGGCCAAACGCCGGGAACACCGCCGCCACCCCAGCGGTTTGGTTGGGAGTATGCTCCAGCGGTGATTTACCCCTCGGAGGTTTGGAGTGTACTTTGCAACTTTTTGACCGTTGTGGGAGGCAGTAAATAAAAAAAAAAAAAAAAAAAAAAAAAAAAAAAAAAAAAAAAAAAACTTTTTATTGAGGTGGGTTTGGGATGTATGAAAAATCTATGGTTGCCACTAAAAAAGGGTTGGGAGGTATGAAAAAAGTGTAAGTGAGGTGGAATGATATTATTGGTGGATTTGGGAGGTATGGGTTTTTTTGGAGGCATGACTGCCACCACCCTAAGATATTCATATCTTCTCTATTTTAATATCTCATCTCGCAACCTTTATTTCTTATTCCAAAAGTCAAAACACACAATCACCAACCCATCTTTTGCAGCCACCGCTACCTTCACCACGACAGCCGAGGACCACCACTTTTATCAAATTTGGGTTGTTCATTTTTATTCAGTTATTTAGAGTTTATGTATTTTGTTTTGTGTATAATTGTGGTATTAATGTCTACGTGTGTATAGTTAATTTTTTAGTTTGTTACACTTTTGTAGTTACTTTAGGATTTTAGTGACTTATTTTGTAGTTTGAAAGAGGGCGGAGCTAGTAAGGTGACTAGTGGGTGCCGATCACTTTATTGGTTAGTTTTTCGGTACAATAACTATTTTCTTAATAACTTTTGCAATCAGCCCTACCATATAGATATGCTGATTAAAGTTCAAAAAGAACAACTTGAACAATCAAATACAAAAATAAAATGAATTTACTTGTCAAACTATCCTAAATTTAATTTATTCTTATTCATTATGGTGTTAGGTTGAATCATAGTTAAAAAAAAACATAAATACATCGAGCGATATTTTTCACTATAGTTTTTACATCAAGTTCATCCCCTTTAACTTAAAATCCTGGCTCCGCCCTTGGTTCGAAACTAGTATATCAGATAGGAAGTCCGACTGGGATTATTTATTAGAAGCCTCTTTTGGAGGTATTTGTGAAATATATTGTGAGGTAGGTAGTATATGGTGTGAAAAAAAATTGCCGTTAAAAAAAAGGGGCTTTTAGAATGTTTTATCTTATTAAAGTTATGAATGTGAATAACTGATTTTGTATCTGAGTAATATTTGACAAAAATTTGAAGCTTTTCTCCTTTACTCCACCAGTTACCAATCATGCTAACTCGTTTTGGCCCGTCTTCTTGTCATCTTATAGTTTTTCTATATCTATATATCAAGCATGATTGCTAATGCTTTAATCACTGTCATTAGGACTAGAATTTCGATTTAACAGAAATTTCAATTTAACAGGATCATTGAATGGCATCTTCTTCAAACTCATCCGTTCAAAAAAGTATGATGTTTTTTTAAGCTTAAGGGGTGAAGACACTCGTAAAATCTTTGTCGATCATCTTTATCAAGCTTTTATGGATAAAGGCATTTACACTTACAAAGATGATGAGAAAATCCAGAAAGGGAAAAGGATCAGCGATGATCTCATCAAATCAATTGAAGACTCAAAATTTTACATCATTGTTTTTTCCAAAAACTATGCTTGTTCGTCACGGTGTTTGGAAGAGGTTGTCAAGATTATGGAGTGTCAGAAGATGTCTGAGCACACTGCTTACCCTGTATTCTATGATGTGGAACCCAATGAAGTTCGAAAACAAAGTGGGGCTGTTGGTAAAGCTTTTGCTAATCATGAAAATGAAGAGGCTGCTGGGAAATTGAGAGAGGCTTTGAAAGAAGCAGCCGATCTGGCTGGTTGGGAACTGAAGAACACTCTTGATGGGTAATTTCTTACTTTTGTTTGTTGCTAATATGTGTTGAAAAGGATAATGGATAAAAGATTATTATTATAGTACTAAACAGATCTTCTTTTTACATACACACAGGCACCAAGCTAGATTCATCAAAAAAATTGTTCAAGAGATTTCACTAGAGTTACGCTCCATCAATTCCGGCTTTGATGAAAAGTTAGTCGGCATGGAGACTCGAGTAAAGGATGTTGTTTCATCTTTAGAAGTTAGTATTGATGAAGTTCGCATGATAGGGATCAAGGGCATGGGAGGGGCTGGGAAGACAACTACAGCGAGAGCTGTTTTTGATCATCTATGATAGCAACGAGCCTCTTGATTGGATCGTGATTCTTGAGTCAATAGTTTTGTTGGGCAGAATCTCTAAACCAAATTGTCGATACAGACACACCACGAGAATCTGGATTAGTCGTCCAAGATCACTTTCTAATTTTCTACCCAAAATTAGAATAGCAAGGACAAAAATATCCCCAAGTACAGAGAATAAATTTTTGGAAAATCAAGTCTGCCTTCTCATTCCCATTTTCAGTACATATATCTATGAAAAAGAAAGAAACTGACAATAGCACCTCTACCCACGTTTTCCTACACTTGTGGAAACCCAAATAACTACTTTGACAACTTCAAAACAAATATAACTATACTAGGAATTACTAAAATGAAAACATGCTGTGAAATAAAAAACGTGGGCTCAGTCAAACTTCATGCAGTCTCTACTTGGACCAGGCTAATCCATTTTTGAGTCGGGTCTGTAGAAGTGGAATTGTGGGCCTGGACCAGTGTAATCCTATCATCCTCTCCGTCTTCGAAAAAGTTTGACCTCAAACTTGGAAGGGGTTCGTCAGGGTCGTAATAAGGCTGAAGATCAGCGACATTAATAGTAGCCGAAGCGGACGAATTCCCTGGTAGATCAATTGCATAAGCATTGTCATTCACCTTAGCAATAACTTTAAACGGACCATCAGACCGTTGACTCAGCTTAGAACGACGTTTAGATGGAAATCTTTCCTTTCGAAAATGCAGCCAAACGAGGTCACCTGGTTTGAAAAGAACATGCTTCCTCCCTTTATCACGCCGGTACTTAATGAGCTCATTAGTCTTTACTATTTTGTCGTGAATACGCTGATGTATTGACTTGATATCAGCTGCTACATCACTGGCTTCCTTACTGAACTTCGTGGAGGTGTCAAGGACAACAAGATCAAGCGGAGTGGTTGGGTTTGCACCATAAACAGCCATGAAAGGGCTGATTCCTGTTGTCTTACTAGGAGCCCGGTTGTAGGCGAATTCAGCCTGAGGCAATAAATCCTCCCATTGCTTCAAGTTAGTTGTGATGAGAGCTCGTAGTAGTGACCCAAGGGTTCGGTTAGTGACTTCGGTCTGTCCGTCAGTTTGAGGGTGGCTCGACGTGCTAAACTTGAGTTTCGTGCCTAATTTCCTCCACAACGTCAACCAAAAATGGCTTAAAAACTTAGCGTCCCGATCACTAACTATAGTCTTTGGAACCCCATGGAGACGGACTATTTCTTTGAGGTACAGAGTGGCGATCTGGACAGCATCATAAGTTGTGTGACAGGCAACAAAGTGAGCCATCTTTGAGAAACGATCGACCACGACCATAATGGAATCCTTTTGGCGTTGGGTACGGGGTAATCCGGTGATAAAATCGAGGCTAACATCCTCCCAAGGGGCAACCGGAACTGGAAGTGGCAAATATAACCCATGGGGAGAAGATTGCCCTTTGGCTTTATGACACTGTAGACAACGCCGAATGTAATGTTCAACATCACGGTTCATACGGGGCCAAAAAAAATGGCTGCGTAAAATATGAGTTGTTTTATCAATACCCAAATGGCCTGCTAGACCTCCTTCGTGAACTTCCTGTATAATAACCAACCGAATACTCTGGCGTGGAATACAAAGTTGTTATGTTTTAAACAGAAACCCATTACAAATATGATATTCGCCCTTAGCATGACTTTGGCAGCTGGTGTATATCTCCCCAAAATCAGGATCTGATGGGTATTCATTCTGTAAAAGATCAAACCCAAGCACCTTCGGTTGAAGTGATGTAAGTAAGGAGTACCTGCGAGATAGAGCGTCGGCTCCTTTGTTGAGCTTTCCAGACTTGTGTTTAATTGTGAAGTTGAATGCTTGAAGGAACTCCACCCATTTAGCATGACGGGGCTGCAACTTATGTTGGCCTTGAATGTACTTCAACGCCTCATGATCCGAATGTAGAATGAACTCCTTAGAAATCAGATAATGTTGCCAATGCTCCAAAGCCCGAATGATAGCATAAAACTCCTTGTCATAGGTCGTATATCGTCGTTTGGCATCGTTAAGCTTTTCACTAAAATAGGCAATGGGACGGTTCAGTTGAGACAGAACAGCTCCAATCCCTACCCCGGACGCATCGCATTCAACCTCAAACACCTCTTGAAAACAGGGTAGTGCTAAGACCGAGGTGGAAGATAATTGTTGCTTGATCTCGTCAAAAGCTCTTTGAGCTTGTGGTGTCCAAGTGAAAGTCTTGAACCTGGTCACTTCGGTCATTGGAGAAACGATGGTACTGAAATTTTTTATAAAACGCGGGTAAAAAGAGGCAAGTCCATGAAAACTTCTAACTTGTTGAATGGATTGGGGTACCGGCCAGTCGCGAATTGCTTGAACCTTCTTTTCATCCACTGTTATACCCTGAGATGAAACAAGATAGCCCAGAAAAGTTACTTGGTTAGAAAAAAAATTCGCATTTTTCCAAATTCCCGTAGAGCCTTTCCTGATCGAGAACTTTGAACAACTGTGAAAGGTGGGACTGATGCTCATCCGTGGTCCGACTATACACGAGGATGTCATCAAAGTAAACAACAATAAAGCTCCCCAAAAATGGCTTCAATACATGATTCATCAGCCTCATGAAAGTGCTTGGTGCGTTCGACAACCCAAAAGGCATAACGAGCCACTCATATAACCCCTCCTTAGTCTTGAAAGCTGTTTTCCATTCGTCCCCTTCATAAATGCGAATCTGATGGTAACCACTTCGCAAATCGACCTTAGAAAAAACAGTAGCACCATGAAGCTCATCCAACAGATCATTTAACCTCGGTATGGGAAATCGGTACTTTATAGTAATCTTGTTGATTGACCGGCTATCCATACACATCCGCCACTCCCCATTCTTCTTTGGTACAAGTAAAGTGGGGACTGCACATGGGCTAAGTGACTCACGAATAAGTCCCTTTTCCAGCAATTTGTCAACCTGTTTTCTGATTTCGAGGGTCTCTTGGGGGTTGGTGCGATAGGCAGGTTTATTGGGTAAGGAAGCACCTGGTATGAGATCAATTTTGTGTTGAATGGATCGTTTAGGTGGTAGTCCAGGGGGAATTTCAGTGGGGAAGATTTGGGAATAGGATTTTAATAAGGCTTGCACAAGGGGGGACAGAATCGGTTGGGGCTGGTTCTCATCTTCATCGAGTCCCAACAAAACAAATTCGTTGAAGGACTGATATTCATGGTGTTCAGATTGTAGTAGCGTGCTCAAAGCAGTAGTGGATGTTTGGAGGGATTTCAAAGGAGTAAGTGGGGTAAGAACGATCTTGCGGTTGTTATGAGTGAAGGAATAGGTATTATGGTAGCCGTCATGAATTGCTCGCCTATCAAACTGCCAGGGACGCCCAAGCAGTACGTGACACGCATCCATCGGAATAACATCACACCACAGTTCATCGTTGTATGATTTAGCAATACTGAAAGATAATAACACTCGATGGGAGATGCGTATACCTTTGCCTTGATTAAGCCACTGAATTACATAAGGGGAAGGATGTGGTTGAGTAGGGAGGTTTAACTTCGTGACCAAAGTCTGTGAAGCGACATTGGTGCAACTACCCCCGTCTATTATCACAGAGCACACCTTTTGTGCGATTGTACAACGGGTATGGAAAATTGATTCCCGTTGAAGCTCTGTTTCTGGAACCGGAGTGGTACTGAGGGTTCGGCGAACAACCAGACACGGTCCTTCATCAGGGCCGGTCACCTCGACCTCATCGTCATGCGGCGACTCCGGGCTAGTAACAATATCAGATTCAAATTCGAAACCTCCTGCCAATTCAAAATCGGCCAGCGAAATCATGCGCTTATTCGGGCACTCAGAGGCAATGTGCCCTAAACCTTGGCATCGGAAACATCGGCGAGGGGCCTTAGGGGCTTCAGACTTGGGGTTGGATATAATGGATGGCTGTGAATTGGTGGTGGTGGTGGTTTTATGGGTTGAGGTGGGTTTGGAATATGTGGTAGGTCTAAAGGATTGGCGGGTGGGCTCAAACTTTCCTTTGGATCGTTGTTGAGAGTCTACTTTGTGAGATAACAAAGTCAGCTCAGTTAGGGTTTGATAAGAATGCAATTCAACGACATTAGCAACTCGAGGTTCCAGTCCCCCTAGGTAACGAACAAGAGTCTGTGGATCATCCTCTGGTACATCACACTTCATCAAGAGATATTCGAATTCACGAGAATATTCCTCAGCGGTACCAGTTCCTTGCCTTAACGAATGCAATTGTGAAAAGCTATTCTGAACATAATAGGTGGGTAAGAATTTTTGCTTCATCTTTGCCTTCATCTTTGGCCAATTCTGGATTTTTTCCTTCCCTGCACGTTCTCGCTTCAAACAAGTGTTGGACCACCATGTTGATGCGTATTTTCGGAGTTTGAAGGCAACAATTTTAACTTTGTTATCCTCAGTCGTCTGCTTGTAATCAAATACCCGTTCCACTGTTCGTAACCACTCCACAAATTCATCTGGATCCAACTTTCCATCATACTCCGGGATATCAACTTTGATATCGTTTGGATGCCAACTGCCCGCACCCCTTCTGTTGACCGATCCGCTAGACGCGGAATCTTCTCCATGGTTCTGGGAGATGAGCAATTCTTGAATCTGTTCTTGCATAGCCTGCATCTTCTGTGCCATCTCCTTTTTATCAGCTTCTATCGTCTCCAAAATCTTCTTCAAATCGGCAGCATGTCGTGTTTCCATAGCTCTGATAACCAAATGATAGCAACGAGCCTCTTGATTGGATCGTGATTCTTGAGTCAATAGTTTTGTTGGGCAGAATCTCTAAACCAAATTGTCGATACAGACACACCACGAGAATCTGGATTAGTCGTCCAAGATCACTTTCTAATTATCTACCCAAAATTAGAATAGCAAGGACAAAAATATCCCCAAGTACAGAGAATAAATTT
This sequence comes from Artemisia annua, assembly GCA_014162995.1. NCBI lineage: Eukaryota > Viridiplantae > Streptophyta > Magnoliopsida > Asterales > Asteraceae > Artemisia > Artemisia annua. Next base: position 40,791 of record LBNU01015296.1, read on the forward strand.
TTGGAAAATCAAGTCTGCCTTCTCATTCCCATTTTCAGTACATATATCTATGAAAAAGAAAGAAACTGACAATAGCACCTCTACCCACGTTTTCCTACACTTGTGGAAACCCAAATAACTACTTTGACAACTTCAAAACAAATATAACTATACTAGGAATTACTAAAATGAAAACATGCTGTGAAATAAAAAATGTGGGCTCAGTCAAACTTCATGCAGTCTCTACTTGGACCAGGCTAATCCATTTTTGAGTCGGGTCTGTAGAAGTGGAATTGTGGGCCTGGACCAGTGTAATCCTATCAATCTATCTGCTGATTTTGAAGCTAAAAGCTTTGTTGGGAATGTGAGAGAAGTTTCAAATGGCTCTATGTCTGGTTTGAAGAAATTACAAGAGCAAGTCCTTTTAGATGTGCTGAATGAACAAGTCACTCTAAATAGTGTTGATGATGGGAAAAACATGTTTAAAAGGAGGATGTTCTGTAAAAAGGTTCTTCTTGTTCTTGATGATGTGGATCACATAGACCAATTTGAGGCGTTAGCCGGTGGGCCTGACTGGTTTAAGCCGGGAAGTAGAATTATCGTTACAACAAGAGATGAGCAAGTGCTGGTCGTTCAAAGAGTGAACTTGATTCGAGATATCGATCTCTTATCAGATAAGGAAGCAATTTGTCTCCTCAGTAGATATGCATTTGGAAGGGAGATTCCATCTCAAGGATACGAAGAGCTCTCAGGAAAAGTTGTACGCTACGCTGCTGGTCTTCCCTTAACAGTCAAAGTCTTGGGTTCATTTCTCTGTGGTAAAGATGAGCTTGAATGGGTAGATGCCATAGACAGATTAAAAAGAATTCCCTTAAAGGAAACTCTGGAAAAGTTAGAATTAAGCTATATCAGTTTGGAAGATGAATATAAGGAAATATTTCTAGACATTGCATGCATATTGAAAGGCCATACCAAAGCATATGCAATCAGAATTCTTGAAAGCTGTGGATTTCATGCTAGAAATGGTTTAAAAGTTCTCGAGCAGAGATCTCTTATAACTATTTCTAAAGATGAAGTTTTGGGCATGCATGACCATATAGAAGAAATGGGAAAGAACATTGTTCGCCGTTCGCGTGAGCCTAACGAACATAGTCGACTGTGGATTGATGAGGAAATTGAAGATATATTGGCTAACGACATGGTAAAGATCAGTTTACTTGTAAGGTAGAGAAAACTAATACATTTTAATTTGTTATGACTTCTGACAGGAGGTTTCTGGACATTGTTTTTGGGTTTCAGGGTACTGAAGCAACAAGATGTCTAAAACTTAATAAGCCAAGAGGAAATGCGAGAATTGTTATGAAAGGTCTTGGCAAAATGAAGAATCTTAGATATCTTGAAGTGAATTTTGCATACTATGATTTTGCCACAGGATGTCTAAAACTTAATAAGTCAAGATATCTTAATGATACCAGCCCATACTTTCCAAACTCTTTAAGATATCTAAAATGTTCGGATTACCCTTTCTTGTATTTACCCAAAACATTTGACGCAAACAATCTTGTTGAACTTGATATGAAGTACAGCGAAATGGTACAACTTTGGAAAGAGAGGAAAAAAAAGGTAGAATAATTGTTGAACGGTTGTTTTGCATAATTTGTAATATTGCTATTAATTTATTGGTTTGTTAATACACTAATATAAATCTTTTTGTCTTGTTTTTGCTGGCAGGTTCTCAAAAAACTCAAATTCCTTTCTATCCGTGAGTCAAACTTGACGAACTTTGACTTTGGGATGACTCCGAATCTCGAGACGTTATCTCTGATTAATTCATTTAATTTAAAAGAACTTTGCACGCGAGTTAGTTGTCAAAAGCTCAAGCATCTCAATATCGGGTACTCAAAGTTAAGAACCTTTGACCTTGGGTTGACTCCGAATATCGAGAGGTTCTCTCTTAATAATTGTGCTGATTTTGAAGAACTTCACGTGTCTGTTGCATGTCCAAGTCTCAAGCATCTCGATATCAGTGACTCAAAGTTGATAACCTTTGACCTTGGGTTGACTCCGAATCTGGAGAGGTTATCTCTTGATAATTGTGATGATTTTGAAGAACTTCACGTGTCTGTTGCATGTCCGAATCTCAAAATCCTCAGCCTTCGTAAATCAAGGTTGAGGAGCCTTGACCTTGAGCTGATTCCAAATCTTGAGAGATTAGATCTTGCAGAATGTCTTGAGTTGGTATAAATTAACGCTCCCGTCGGATGTCTAAAAAAAGTTGGCTACTTAAACTTAAGTGGTTGTTTGCGGTTTATCGATTTTGTGTTTCGCGATAGATCGAAACCGGCTCAGGTTAGTCGTTCTACTTTAATTCTGGATGGCGAGTCCCTAGATTTTTGCCTATGGCACCCCAACAGTAATCTCCCAAAGTGGCGGTTTAGTTGCTATTATGAAGAATATCTACCGTCATCAGTTGGAAATATTGAGAAGCTTATTTCTTTTGGTCTATGTGCTTGCACAGACTTTAAGAAATTTTCTGACATGATTTGTAGTTTACGCTGTTTAAACAAGCTTAAACTCAAAGGCGATATTCCAGAGTTTCCCAAAGATCTTGGCCAGTTAGAATGTCTAGAAGAGCTCTATTTGTACTCTGAGAAGATAAAACATCTTCCGGATAGCGTTTGTATGTTAAAACATCTGAGGTATCTCAATCTTCATTTTTGTCGTCTTCTTGAGAAGCTACCTGAAGATCTTGGTCGATTAGAATGTTTAGAATATCTAGATATAACAGATACATGCATAAGACATCTTCCCAAAGCATGTTTGGTTTAAAAAATCTCCTTATCGCCGCACCTCCAGATCTTCTGGAGTTGTATGATTTTCCTTCAGAGATAGAAACCACAAGCTCACCCATTTGGTGAGTAAGTAACAGGCACTTTCTTTGTTTTCGAGTAAACTACACCGTTCGTCCTTGTGGTTTGCGTTAACCGCAGCCTGTGGTCCTTTGACCAAAAAAATTGCACCGTTCATCCTTAACTCAGAAACGTTATGCACCATTAGTCCCTCCCTCTAACGGGGTGGACTAACGCTCGTTAACTTGTTTGCTTATGAGGGTATAATAGTCATTTCGCACTATAAGGACGAACGGTGCAAGGACGAATGGTGCAATTTTTCGCTTTTAGCCCTTTTTTAACGCTTTCTTATGTTTTTTTACGTTTTCGCCCGTTTTCGTCCGTTTTTTTTCGTTTTCGCCCGTTTTCGTCCGTTTTCATCCGTGTTTTTACGTTTTCATCCCATTTTTTACGTTTCCATCCATTTTTTTACGTTTTTGCCTGTTTATTTTACGTTTTCGTCCGGTTTTTACATTTTCATCTGTTTTTTTACGTTTTCGCCCGTTTATTTTATGTTTTCTTCCATTTTTTTACGTTTTCGTCTGTTTATTTTACGTTTTCGTCCATCTTTTATGTTTTCTTTTTTTTTTACGGTTTCGTCCATTTTTTACGTTTTCGTCTTTTTTTTACATTTCCGTCCGTATTTTTACGTTTTCGTCTGTTTTTTTACGTTTTCATCCGTTTTTTATGTTGTCGTATGTTTTTTTTACGTTTTCGCCCGTTCTATTATGTTGTCGCCTGTTTTTTTACGTTTTCATTTGTTTTTTTATGTTGTCGTTTGTTTTTTTATGTTGTCGTCTGTTTTTTTTACGTTTTTGTCTGTTTTTTTACGTGACAAAAACGTAAAAAAACGGATAAAAAAAGATGAAAACGGATGGAAACGTAAAAAAAGGGATGAAAACTTAAAAGAAGCCGACGGATGAAAACGTAAAAGATGAAAACGGAAGAAAACGTAAAAAAAAAGGATGAAAACGTAAAAAAACGGACGAAAACGGACACAAACGTAAAAAAATGGACGAAAACGTAAAAAAAACTGATGAAAACGTATAAAAACGGATAAGAAAAAATAAAAACAGATGAAAACGGATAAGTATGGATAAAAACGTAAGAAAAACGGACAAAAATGTAAAAATAATGGGCGAAAACGTGAAAAAATAGACGAAAACGTAAAAAAATGGACGACAACATAAAAAAGCGAACGGAAACGTAAAAAAACAGGCGACAACATAATAAAACGGGGGAAAATGTAAAAAAACATACGACAACATAAAAAACGGATGAAAACGTAAAAAAAACATACGAAAATGTAAAAAAAAACAGACGAAAACGTGAAAAACAGACAAAAACGTAAAAATACGGACGGAAACGTAAAAAAACAGTTGAAAACGTAAAAAAACGGACGAAACCGTAAAAAAACGAACGAAAACGTAAAAAAAGTGCGAAAACGTAAAATAAACAGACGAAAACGTAAAAAAACAGAAAAAAAAAACATAAAATAAACGGGCGAAAACATAAAAAAACAGATGAAAACGTAAAAACCGGACGAAAACGTAAAATAAACAGGCGAAAACGTAAAAAAAATGGATGAGAACGTAAAAAACGGGATGAAAACGTAAAAACACGGATGAAAACGGACGAAAACGGTCGAAAACGTAAAAAACGGAAGAAAGCGTTAAAAAAGGGCTAAAAGCGAAAAATTGCACCGTTCGTCCTTGCACCGTTCATCCTTATAGTGCGAAATGACTATTATACCCTCATAAGCAAACAAGTTAACGAGCGTTAGTCCACCCCGTTAGAGGGAGGGACTAATGGTGCATAACGTTTCTGAGTTAAGGATGAACGGTGCAATTTTTTTGGTCAAAGGACCACAGGCTGCGGTCAACGCAAACCACAAGGACGAACCGTGTAGTTTACTCTTTGTTTTCTAAATTCATTTTCTCTTATTACTCCTAAAGTACATTCAGCGGGGAGCCCGACTTACCCCCAACCCGAGAACCATTTTTCGTCCCGCTTTTATAACCACCCGGTTTTTAACCCTACCCGCTGCTATCCTCCTCCTTCGCGACTCACATCTGCTCTTCCAGTCTGGATCCGGTGGTTTAGGTCCTGACGATTTGTTATTGTTGCTCCGATCCAAGCTAATGAATAGTGCTCTCCACCTCATGCTTAATCCGAGCTAATGAATAGGGCACTCCACCTCATGCTTAATGATCTTTGTGTTGTGCTGTTGTATGGAAGCCACCTGTTTATCTCACCAAACATATCTGTCTCTGTATCTGTGTGGCGGTTTCTCTCTCTCTCTCCCTCAAAGATCAATGGAGCAATTGTCGTGAATGTCTCTTTGATTGATATGTGAAGGTAAGTGATTCACTGTCGATTGGGTTTGGGTTTTAGATTGTTGTATGAATCAATATTTGAATCATAATTAGTTTTTTGTTTGATTCGGTGTAAAAACTGAATCTTCATGCTTAAGTTTGTTAATTTTATGATTGTTTATTGATTTTGAAAANTTTTTTTTCAATTTGGAAAGTATGTTAATAATTACACCAAACATGATGTTTTTTTTTATATGAATTAGATATGGGTTTTGATGATATAATAAGGTTACTGAATATGATCATTTGAATGCAGGGAAGAAGTGTTTCAGGATGGATTTGATCTTTTGGCAAGGCAACGACTGTATTTGGTGGTTGCGGCCCTGGACCATGTTTGACGATGGTATTTGTTGCTTGCAGACCTGAGCTACGGTTTGAAAAACTATATTTGCTTTGTCTGATTGGTTTTCTTCTGCTACATGTTTATTATTGGCATATGCAGTCTGTGTGTTCATGTGGTTTCTTTACCACATTTGTGTTTTGGTTGCAGCTAACAAAGACCGTATCTTGGCGGGGCATTTACTGTGACGCAGCCATGGAGGTTCTACTCACACTTTGTCTCACTTCGGGTGTTAATCCGGTTGGTTGAGGTGGGTTTCACATAGAGGGCAAATTAGATCGACAAAATGTTGCTGTGGTTCTGGAGTAATTTTTGTCGAAGCAGGACAGGAGTGACAGTAGCGACAACCGCATTTTTTATTGGTACTGCAGTGGCCCTTTGGTTAGGTATTGGTGCAACATTACCTATTGATATTATTTGCGCTTATTTGAAGATTGGAAAAGTTAAGGCTTATTTAAATCCAAATGCTCAACTTTAATTGTTGTTAGATGTATAAAAATGTAGGTGATGTTTGGATTAGCTTATTATTCGTGCTTATGAGCTTTTTATGAATAGCTGTTTAGAAATGGAGGTTGGATTTGTGCATCCAGTAAAAAAATGCAGTAACACTCAGAAATGAATACTTTGGTTAGAAAGGGTCAAAGACTCAAAGGAAACCATGCTTAATATACTCCAAAGTGAGCATATAGACAAAAGCTATTTGTTATATCAGGACTGCTTATGTGCCTAAAACTAAGTACATACTCAGAAAATCAGAAAATGAAGCATTCCAAATACCCTCTAAGTTTTGGTATTTTTATTATGCTTAAGTTTATAAACAGTATTCGTGGTTAGTAGTTACACTAGTTATAATGCCCGTGTTATTAGTTTGAACTCATAGTTTATCTTATATATTAGAATATTTATGGTCGGGTTACCATGTCACTGTTGTAACGCTTTAGTGTGTGTGTGTGTGTGTGTGTTTTTTTTTTTTTTTTTTTTTTTTTTTTTTTTAAATCTTTTTTAACGCGCGAGGTTTGAGTTCATATGTAGTTTTTTCATAGATAGTCATTTTTATGATTGTACATTTGTACACCCATCTAAATACCCCTTTAAAATTTTGTTGTACGACTTAAGTTGATCTTTTGGATGGTGGCAAACTATTTCGGTAAAATAGGGAATCCCTTTTGTGGTTATTAGATAGATATGACTTATCGGAAAAGGACCATGAACTCTTATTGATACGTAAAGGTAATTAAGAACATGTTACTTACAAACACATTCTAAAAACCTTCAAACCAAAGGCTAAAATCCAATAGAAACAAAATAAAATATTTACAGCATATTCAAAGAAGAAACAAACTAAAGGATTGATTGATTAATTTGAAATTCATATCCGAATATGTTCGGCAGGTGCACATGTTAGTGAATGAATGACTAAGGTTTCTCGATCTTTCAATCTCCTTTTTATGTGTGATCCATCTTGGAGTAAAGTTATCCGAAGTGACTCAAGCAACATACTAAATACAAATTCCAAATAAACATACATTAGCGCTAAAGTAAATTCCAAATGAACATGTTTTCGTCACCTCTAAATGCATATTAGCAGTGTCTTTGACACACAAAAACAAATCCAGCCAACCACAAAATATCATTAATGAGTAAAAACGTTAAATTTGTCAACTCTAAATAAACATCAGTAGTGTCTAAAAAATGTTTCCATTTAACTCCCAATTTCAATAAAAACCCCCATAAAATAAAATTCCATTTCATTATGGATCAATCAACAGGAGGTGTAGAGACAATATTTTGGGGTAGGGGTGTTCATGGATCGGGTAATATCCACATTAACCGAAAACCGAAACCGAACCGAAAAAAACCGAACTGAATTCGTAACCGAACCGAATTGGTCATAACCGAACCGAACCGAACTAAATATTCGATTATCGGTTTGGATATGGTTTTGGCAATGAAAACCGAACTGAAAACGGAATTTTTATAAATACATATTTTTTCTATGTATTTATATGAAAAAAAAAAAAAAAAAAAAAAAAAAAGTTACTAAAACTCTATTTTGCTATAAATATAACATTTTTCTATGTATTAATATGAAAAACAAATTACTAAAACTCTTTTTTAGTATAAATATATCATTAATTAAGCTTGAAAAAAAATTTTGTGCAAAAAATATACTATATAATTAAATGAAATAATNAAAAAAAAAAAAAAAAAAAAAAGTTACTAAAACTCTATTTTGCTATAAATATAACATTTTTCTATGTATTAATATGAAAAACAAATTACTAAAACTCTTTTTTAGTATAAATATATCATTAATTAAGCTTGAAAAAAAATTTTGTGCAAAAAATATACTATATAATTAAATGAAATAATAATTAAAATTATGTAATTCGGGTTATTCGGTTCGGTTTTCAGTTATAGGGGTTTGGTTTTTGGTTATTCGGTTCGGTTGAATCAACTTTGAATTCGGTTCGGTTCGGTTTTCGGTTAGACCCAGAATATAATTTTAACCAAGCTAACCAAACCGAATAACCCGATAACCGAACCGATGAACACCCCTACTTACAAGTAGCTTACTTGGTAAATATACCAAGTGAATAAGGGTGATCACGGTCCAAAAACCGGACCGGACCGACCAAGACCGGACCGGACCGAAGACCAAGAACCGGAAAAACCATAGACCGAGACCGGACCGAATGTGGTCGGTCCGGTCTCGGTCCGGTCCGGTCGGTCTTCGGTCGGTCCAGTCCAATTAGGCAAGATTTGGCAAGTTCTTTCGGGTTTTTGGTCGGTCCGGACCGGACCGGACCGACCGGACCGAGGACCGAATTAGCCAAAAAGCTTAGACCGAGGACCGGACCGAATGTGGTCGGTCCGGTCCGGTTCGGTCCGGTCCGGTCGGTTTTGTCGGTCGGTCCGGTCCATCCGGTCCGTTTGCTCAGCCCTACAAGTGAATATAGATATTATGTGAATCAAATGACAACACACATAAAAGCTAATGGGTCATATGTAGCT
>LBNU01015300.1:1596-20361 GCA_014162995.1 Artemisia annua
TCAAAAAACTCCGAATGATGTAAATTCTTTTTATTATATAAAAGATTGAATTAAAGTATATTTAATCCTTTCATTTTGTCCCTTAAGAAAAGTCCCACATATATTTTTCTAATGGAAACGGTTGATTTTTGTCGTGTCACCTCGGGCGGACAATATTGTTATTCTTTCGTCGACCTCAAACAACTAGACAACAGGTATGATATTGTGAGGAACACAGTAGTATTGAGAGAGATCCAAGAAAACAAATTGCACAGAATAGTTACACAAACGAACTAATACAAACCCGCAATCCATAAGATGTTAAGATAATAAATATATGGTATGGACTTTTCTAAGAGACAAATATGTACTGGAGTTAACCCAAGATATCTAGACAAATATTGGTTGATATTCAATGTCAATCTGTACTATAACAATATTATACCTATATATTAAATTAAAGACTTAAAATATAACTTAAAGATACAAGATTCTCAGAGAAGTTGTTGGTGTTCTAGACTAGCAACAAATCTTATATAATGAGAAAATAGAGAAATATTGGTACCACATACATGAATGCAGCTATAGGCTAAGCTAGAGAACCAGATCTGCGTAGAAGGAGGAATAAAATCAGATGACAAACACTAGTAGCCATATGGCCAAAGTATTAAATTAATAGATGATCAAACTCCTGATACATTGATGGTATTATTCCCACAACTACATAGAATAATCCATATGCAAGTGTAAACCTGGTGGTAGATAGGGTTTGATTGAGAGAAGACGAAATTAAACACGTAACCACTTCAATAATCATTGTCTTTTGAGGCGTGTTGTCTCTTGAGAGCATTTATCTAACACAGCCACTTAAACAACTTAAAAAAAAGAGGAATAATTAATAAAACTTTAGTGGTGATATTTTAAACCACAATTATTAATAATGGCACGTTATAAACGTGCTATTCTAGCCTTATCATTATGCGAGTCCACGATACATAGCAATTACAAAACAAATAATTAATTTTATCGAACATGTAAATCTTTGCATGTACAAAACGATTATATATTATACTAAATAACCCTTGTGTACACACTGTTTATACGCCCTTACACTTTATAATAATAATGCTGCTCTCTACCAACTGTACCAACTGCAGTACTCGTGAATACACCTCTGCGTTTCTCCGCAGACCTCATCGCCACTTCTAACACTCTAGCACACAACATTTTAATAAAGTACGAATTTAGTTTAAATCATCACCGTTCAAACTACTCTTCTAACACAATATTTCACGTCCCTTTACACCAGCTTTCCAGCGTATTCTAAAACATCGCTTTTCTCAACTCATCCCCGTACTTAAACATAAGTAAGAACGTCATGTTATCTTATTAACAAGTTTAATTTTATACGTACACGTGGTCTTGAGATATTAAAAATAGCAGTTAATTATTATCTAACGGTATCAAGCACATACATACCGAAATGCGTACTCACGACACCGTTCAACTGCACTACTCGAAGAAATACACTACTCACGCGATCGCTACTTATACGCAATCCCCGCATGTCCGATTCATCTGTCCCTAAAGTGCTTGACTAAGCTACGCACCTCCAGGCGGCTCTCCGTTACGAGTATTATCTCCACACCCTCCTCATCAGAGTCCCATCCTCATGGCTACTAAACTCGCACATTTTGTACAACATGATGATCAATAGTTAATTAAACAACAACTAATACCGTACAGTTAAATCTTCCTATCAACACACAGTAAAATTTTTAGACCAACACAAAATATTCAACTGCTGATCACTTCACAGCTACATGACCAGTCGACACAACCCTCTTTTTTTAAGTTTTTATTTTAATAAATTAGACACCTATATTTTTATGTATTTTTTTCCTCAATCAAATTCTCCACCAAATTTATTAAAGTTTGACCAAAATCAATTCAATTTTGACTTTTTATTGGCCAATCATATTGCTCGATTTCTCTTACGTGGCAAAATAAAGCTCTTCTATTGGTCCAATTTTTTTTCTCATAAGATTGTTCTGTCAAAAAAACTCCGAAATGATGTAATTCTTTTATTATATAAAAGATTGAAATTAAAGTATATTTAACTCCTTCATTTTGTCCTTAGAAAAGTCCACATATATTTTTCTAATGGAACGGTTGTTTGTCGTTGTCACCGGCAATGTTTTAAAAACCGGTTTTTTTATCGACCCGGTTTAGTCACCGGTTTACCGGGTCACCGGTTCAACCGGTTGAACCGCCGGGTCAAACCGGTTTCATATTTATGTATATATATTTTTAAATTTAATATGTAGTGTTGCATGATCTCATAATTTGTCCAGTTTTATTTCTACATTCAATTGAACTAATGTAAAATATTAAAAACTCTACCGATAAACTTTGGTTTTAAGTTCTATAGCAAATATTTGCAATAATAATCAACTTATGATTCTAAGTTATAACGGCCTACATTAAAACTCATATTAGTTAGTGTTTCTAAAATAGTATATAACTCTAGTTTACGGTTTTATAAAATTTTAACTAACATTAGTATTTATCACTTTAACTTGTCAATTAAAACTAGAAAGGTTAATTGAAAAAAAAAATAATAATAAATCGTAGATTTTTTATGAAAAATCATGACCCGACCGGGTTTATTAAACCGGGTCAACAAAAAACCGGCGGTTCAATCCGGGTCTCAAACAAGCAAAAAACCGGTCACATCCGGCCCGGTCTCCGAGCCGGTTCCCGGTTCAACCGGCCGGGTCAACCCGGGTTTTAAAACATTGGTCACCGGGGTTGAAATTGTTTTTATTTACTTTTATTATTATTATTATATTTTTTTTGCTTATTTTTTTATTTATTTATTTATTATTATTATTTTTTTTGTTGGAGTATATGTATATCTTACAAATAACATTGAGTAGAGTTATATTAAATACCAAACTTTTCTAACATACAAAAAGACTCATCCCCACCATTCAATGGTTGAGATTAAAAGCATTTAATATTTCACCCATTTTTTATAATTTAAATATCTCTTAAACCGTTAATCGTTAAGCGAAAGTAATTATACCATCGCGATGAGTATTTAATTATCTTTCTATAGATATGCATTGTGATATACTTTCGACAAAATTTTTTTTTTTCGTTTTTTTCACGTTTTTTTTCGTGGCCGAAAAATATCATATGTGATATATCATATATGATATATCATATATGATATGTAACAAGGTTTTTAACCCGCGCGTTGCCGCGGGGTTTTTATATACGCATGTTAGCAGAAAAAAGAGGGATGAATCCAGAACGACCGGAAAATATCTTTCTGTTGTGTCCTCTTGAGCTGCAATCCAATTGTTCACTCCGAGAAGATTTTTTGCTCTGTCTGCTAGTTATGAGACCCTCTATCTTGCTAACTTCTCCAACAACAATCCCTCATACTTGTATGTTGTAAACCTGGCGGGCATTTAAGAAAATATACAAAAAATTTAAGTAAGGATTCAGAAGTATATTAGAAGCAGAAAACAATGCAGCAGAGTTCGAAAGTTCAGAAGCAGCATATGGACCAAGATGTTGCTGATCTTCACCCAATATACACGACCTGACTTCGTCGCTCACATCTAGTTTCTTATCAATTACTAACAGCGTAAGAACTAAGTTGAGCATTTCATCATCGAACATGGTATAGAAGTATATATATTCGATTGTGAACAGCACAATCTAAAGTAGTTCTATATGGGGTTACATCTTTTCTTGAGTCCATTTATTTGCCGGAAACTTGAACATAAAGTTCATTTGTAGATAATCGGTTAACAAAAAAGCATAACTAAAAGACATAAAAGATAGATAAACCTTAAACCATTTGAAAGAGAACCTGGTCCATGTTTTTGCTATCAGTGGTTGAGTAGCTGCAATAGATATAGAAGGCAAAAAAAATTAGTATATGCAAACATATATGGAAATTCAGCTATAATCATTGTCATATAAGATGTGTTTGTTTAATAAAGATGATGACTGTGCCTATGTAATATATAGATGTAAAATACTGGAAAGTTAGAAATAGTATATCTTCAAATGACAAAGATGTGTGAGTGAGATCCGAATATAGTGGGACTTTTTTTTCGGCTTTGGGCTAAAAAAAAGTGATATTTCGGTTACTGTAGATCCCTCTCATAAAAACACTATAGATCCTTCGCAGTCCTAATTACACATGTGCACAAATATGAACGGCAAATGTATATTGAACAAAGGTCACTCACCATTGATACACGCAGACTGTAGCACGCCGGCCTTCGCTTCATCCTCGGACGCGATTCAAACACACCGGAATCTTGGATCAAACCTGCAATTAACACTAACATTAGAAAGTTCCAGCAGGCCCTTTTAAATATCTGTGCATACATTGACTTTAGAATACTATACTAACCACGAAAAAAAGAATCCCAAAAGCTGACATTCTAATCTCTGTGCTAATCGAATAGAGGGCAAATAAAATTTCTCTTAAGACGCAAATCCAAACACTAACCTACAACAATATATAATTATTACCTTAATGCGGATGTCATCAAACATGAGTTTAGCATAGATGAGATCAAGCGTGGTCTGACTGTGATTTGATTCTCCTTCCAAGACACCTAGGATAGAAGCACGAAGAAAAGATTGAATATAAAGCATTTTAACATAACCACCTGACTTAAAAGCGAAAGATCACTTCAAGATCATTTCATATAAATATTTAGCTTGTTTGGAGTGATATATATGAATGTCACAAATAAAAAACCTGAAACATTGGAGTGATGCTGGATCCTCCAGTAACCATTTCGTATGGTCTCACATCACCAACCCGATACTTGAACGTCCCCTGCAGTTAGTTCAAAATAAGTATATGTTCAAATATATTATAGTTTATTTAACTACAACACCTAAGGTGGTTACTGAACTGTATATAGCGGCATCAAATGTACCTTCTTTGAGTAGTCCTGTAAGTATACTCATTATGTGCTTGCTGATGTAGTAAATCTGTTCTGATATTCACCTGCTTATTAGTCCAATTTATCCATTTTACTGAAGTGTGTTAAGGTTTGTCATGCTGAAGTGTGCTTACTCATACGCCATTACTGTCTAAAAACAGAAAAACGCTTCCATTAGTAGCTAGATAAGAACACGTTAGTTTCAATCTTGATTAACTTTAACTAACTAAATTATAATACATATTACAGCATATAACACAAATGAAATAAATTCATGTAATCATATATTGTATAGGTGAAAACACTTACTTGGTAACTACAAAAATATGTTGAAACGAAATCCAGACGCCCTCGCAATAAAGATTTTCCACCTACACATCAGCATTAGTTAATCTATTTTTAAATTAACTATTGTATTGCAATACGAAACCATAAACTACTCAAGTAAGATACTACATTGTCGCATAATATTTTTCAGTGTGGCACCTAAATATATCGAAGGGGGTGTTTGCCATTGCACTTAAAGTCGTCAATAATCAATTTCTAAATCCCAAATCAGTAGTAATAGGACCTTAATGTAATGCGCATAAAAGTAGCATCCATTATATTTGAGATTATTAACTTATTATATCTAACTTCAAATTAGGAAAAAACGTGATACTTACAGATATGCTACTGTAATAATAAAGATATGAGCTTTACCTCTCAAGGCTTTTTGCTTGACACCTTCAGAAGCCACGCTACCATAAAAAGCACCCCACGTGCACCAACCGAATCAATCTAACATCACGATATAATATGATATATAGCCTTTCGTGAATACTACTTTGAGAAGCTGATCTTGCTTCTTGACACACTCTATCTGCAAATTACACAAAAAAGATAAAACGTTTTAGTATACTTTCTCTACTATCTTAATAAGCATACTAAAAAGAATGTATTGCCTTTATAAGTGGCCGTCATTACTTAAGTGTAGTGATGTTGCAGCGCATGAGAAGGCCACCACACTGTCGTTGTAGTCTCGTGGTAAACATGAGTCGACAATTTGCTCAAAGTTCACATCTTCCATACCTCGAGCTAGTAATGGCCCAACCTACAATTTCATTTAACCAATACGCATAAGTTTTCAGGGAATAGATGTGCCGAAGGGACTCTAATCTTCATTTGAATTTGATTATCCAGAGCAGTCCATTTGCTAAATTCTCAAATAAACAGAAGCGAAATATGCTTATCTGAACATTAGTCAAATTAGTATGTTGTTAAAAAAAAGTTCCTACCATTTAGCAAATCTAATCATGCACCACTTTAGCCTCGATCAAGTCATTTGTCGCTTTCTTTTGGGGGTTCTTTATATTTAACTTATAATTTTATGACTGATTAATCTACCAAAACACACCCTTATTGCTTTCATAAATATCTCCTATTTCATTAAAACGTTAATTTTTAATATAATTAGTGTATAAATTATTTATATAACAATGCTATTGCATAAGAAAGTAAAATAATTAACCGGATGCTTACCCTCCGATTCTAAAAGACAACCTTTCTTTCTTCATCGGTAGCCGATCATTTCTCCTATATCAAAAGAACAACAAATAATGATCTAAAACCCATATATTTCATGGAGCTAACATAATCAATATCATTAAATCGCTATGACATATGTGGGCTTATGAGCTTAACTGGTTTTGGCATATATTTGTAAGCCTCAATATTTAAGCTTATTTTGTAACCTTTGGGCTTATATAATCTTATTATCATACTAAAATTATATAAGTGAAAAAGCATCAAAATAAGCCGGAAAATTGAGGCTTATGAAATATAAGCCGAAACCAATTAAGCTCGTAAGGTCACATATAAGCTTAAACAAACACCCCCTAAATTTCTAATCCCATATAATAAGCTAATCCAAAGCACCCATATTACTGATTATCTGCATATAAGCTAATCCGAACACCCCTAAGAATCAGAAATAAACTGTTACCTTGTCAAACCTACTTGTTTTTTCCGCTTCTTTCTTCTCCAATTTTCAGTAAGTTGGCTACACCAAAAGCCCTAACATATAACCAACATCAATCAAATATTGCATCTTTTACATAAAAAAATTCACAAATCCATATATATAAAGCTGTTAAAAAAAAGCCCTAAAATTAACAAAGAACCTAAATTAAAACATAACCCTAATTTTACCTAAACCCATTATCAAAAACAAAAACTAAACACAAAATAACCATAGATCAGTAAAAAAAATAAAGAATCACGTACCTTCCCCAAAAAATTCGTGGCAGTGCGACTCCATCCTTTTTGGCAATTCATGGATCCCACTCAAAATATTTGAAACCTGCAATTAAACATAAACATTGTGAATAAAAAAACAAACTTTAAAAACAAAAAAATAGCTCGAATACACAAAAAATTATGAACCCTAGATCTAAGTGGGTGAGTTTTAGTATGTGTGTGTGTGTGTGTGTGTGTGTGTCTGTGCTTATGAAGAATCCAGAAACCAAAATCAATATGTGGCTGTGAAAATAGATTAGCACACCTGGCATGAATACAACCACAAAAGGAAACCCCCCCCCTCACAAACCCATTTAAAAATAATTTCCCCTGGTTCTGTAGCTGCACTCACAGTGTGCACTGTGGAAATAATTTTGCCGGACCGGAGCGGATTTTTTTTCCGGTGTCGGAGCACCGAGATGAGAGAGGAGGCAAGAGAAAGTGTGAGTGAGATCCGAAGTGTGTGCGGGTGCATATTTCGGGTTTTTCGGGTTAGGGCAAGAAACAAAAGTTGGTTGGCTAGGACTCTATGGTGAATAGTACCCGAGGTTTATACTTAACTTATAATATCATAAATGATATATCATATGTGATTTTTTCGGCCACGAAAAAAAACGTGAAAAAAACGAAAAAAATTTTTTTGTCGAAAGTATATCACAATGCATATCTATAGAAAGATAATTAAATGCTCGTCGTAACGGTATATTTTTTTTCGCTTAACGATTAACGGTTTGAAAGATATTAATATTTGAAAAAAAAGGATGAAAGTGAGTTTTTTAAATTGTTAGGATTAATCTCATCCATTAGATTAAATAAAGCTGGAGGGAAGATGGAGGGTGATGATTAGTCCTTTGGTATGTAAAAAAAATTTGGTCCTCAAATAATCTTAAATCAATAACATTAGCATTTTCCGATATGTTACAACAGGTGGGTTTTATGATCATACATAATTTGGAAGCTCTAGATGAATTTCCTTTTCTTTGTGAGGTTTTATTTTCGCTTAATTTGTTTTAGATTCACAGAAGATGTGTGGCCAAAAACACCAAAAAATATAAAAAGCCTCTAGTCAAATTTGTGTTGGTATGAACACATAATTTTTGTAGCATAAAAACTTTAGCAAGTAGGGAGTAATTATACATGGTTTATGCATGGCATTTACATGCATGTTTTTTTTTTGCTGCATCTACTTGATTATTGAAGTGCATGTTTAATTAAGTTTTTTCTTTATTCCATAACTTCAAGAAAGCTATATATACAAGCACCTACTAGTACATGTAACATGTACATGTAAACACCGTCTTTAAGGCACCCCAACAACCGATCCATCCTCACCTCCACAGGCCGGTCACAATATCTCCACCACCGTACCCTTCGTCTACCATGTCATTGCACCTTGTACTGTCACTATATCTGGCACTTAGCATGGATTATTGTAGCACCCTATCTCCGGTACAAACTGAATTTGCTAGTGTACTTGCTACAAGAGCACGGATGATGTTGGATTCAACTATTAGCTTATGAGCTTAAAAGTATGAAACTTCAGGGTTTTCACCAGTACCTCCCAACCTTTGCATGAGGGACACCAACAAGATCCTTGTGATTCAGACATTCAGTGGACTTTCCTTAATTCACTGATGAGGGACAATTAAAAACGTACACCACTAACCTTTGCTGAAATCCAGTAACTTATGGATATTTTGACTCTGATTCTTCGATCCTAGAGTTTAACTTGTCAAATGAGGATGAGGAAATAGTTATGACTGTAGAGGAAATGGTGGACGCTGAGAAACTTGTTCAAATGCGTCAGATCCCTCAAGATGAAGCCCATCCGGTCCATCCTCCTCACGAGCCTCTTCCTAAAACTTCAGAACCAGCACCCATCAACACAAGTGAAGAAACCCTTATTGCTCACCTTTAGGCTCCTGAAGACTATGTGGTTGATCAAGGTCCTGGATGATGCTTTTGATAAACATGTTGAATTAGGGGCTAGACCTTAGACACAAAATTAAGAAGGGATTCAGTAGCAGTGGGAAAATTGCTGATTGAATTGAGGACAAACTTGAAACACTGGCTTCTGTCACTAAGTGCATTTATGTTCAGTATATATGGGTGATATCCCTGATATCAAGGCAAACCTAAAGACTTTTGCTACATCTACTCGGTCCTTGGCATGGTCTACCAGCAAAAGACTATCGAAGATTGAAGACTCTCAAGCTACATTGGCCTCTGATCTATCATCCATGAAGACTGACCTTTTAGACAGAACTCATTTCAAGACATGTTCAATGATCTCCTTCAGTTCGCGGTCTCAAATGGTACTTCATCACAGTTCCTGGTTCTTCATCCCCAACAACCGTTGAGGGGGAGAAGCCAACTAAGACCGTCTCACCTATACATTTATCAACCATCTACACCAGAAAGTACCCATTTTAAGATAGTCCACAACACACCTTCGAACCTCTTGTGGGGCCCATATTCGGCAGGCGGTGTGTCGGGCTGTGCTTTGTTCCTTTACTTGTTTAATAAAATTTATATATTATGGGATAATATCAAATCTTTTAAACTTGGTAATTATATCTTCATAATTTTAGTGATTATCTTATTTTGAATATGGTAATTATCATTTAAGGACCCTAAAAATATAAGAGGATAATTATAGATTTAAAAAGAGTTTAGAAAATTTTTAAAAGTCTCCCTCCCCCTCTCCCTTGTGTGTTCGTCCGAAGCAAGAAAACCAGACATTAGTGTGTTTGGTTTTACACAATTAGATTGTGTCTCTGTTGCTGCTTAGATCAACCGCTAGCATGCTGCTGTAATCATTTGAGGGCTAGTCTGCTTAACTTTGAGGAGTCTTATTCTTAGATCTCTGTGTCCGTGTTGATCTCCCAATCCAAGCAAAAAGGTACGCAAAATTGTTGTGTTTATTTTGATTAGTCATTAAACTGTATATGGATCACTGACTCTTGGAAATTGTTGGTAGGATTTTTTCTTCTGCTGCATGTTTTCTGTTAATTGTTAAAGAGAATTTAAAATTTACATGTACGTTTTCCATTAGATACAGGAGAAGATAACATCTAATTATTCTATAAATAAATTAAATAATGATGCAAGAGCAGCAATTAGCAAACATCAACCAACATCATGATACGACCCAACCTACAGACAACAACGAAACCAAAACATTAGTTGCACCAATCAGAGTAGGCTATTGCACTCATCAGACAAAAATCATAAGACTAACCATATATACCAATCAAGCATCAGTTGCCATGTATTATATTCCACTAGTTAAACATGTCATTAGCAAGATTATCTCTATGATCACTCCATCCTTGTGAAGGGTCATCATTTTTTTTTGGTGCAAAGGTAAATTTATATTAATCATCAAACACTATACAACATAAGATCACACTGTTATTTGGACAGTCCCCAAAAACTGTACAGATATAAATACAACATCCAAATCACCCGATATCAGGCAACATTACAAAAGATCTCAGATACCACTAAACTCTGACAGAAACAGGGGATCTTCAACTTAAACTGCTCTCAATCATAGAAGCAATTTTGATTACCTTTATTGCACCCACCATCTAGCTACATTTCCCCAACATCTTTCCATCAAGACCTTTCAACCAGCCACCCACAATAGCCAAGATAGAAAAGATGAGAGGCATCACTAGGAACCCTTACCCTTCCAAACAAGGGTTATGCCATGCAACTTACATTTCCATCTCATGAATGGCTTCAGCTAACATGGGAACGCACACCTTGTGTGGAGACCTTCCATTACCTCCTTGACAATGTATTGGATAGACGAAGAAGGATCATCTTTCACTCCTCTCTATTCTATCCATCATACATTATCCGCCAAACCATTACCCTTCTCAGTGTTGAAACCTACTTTATGGTACATCTTTATGATTTAGACCTCCTGATGTTTCATCATAGACTCTCAAACTCCCTCCCAAGGCAAAGTTCTCAAATCATATGTGTCACAATCAGGTACAACCACAACAATAAGACTCCACGGTACAAGGTTTTGAAACACTGAATGGTTTGCATAACTACACAGGCTAGCTTTTGTGCTATTCTAAAACAAATTCTTAACACACAGCTAATCATCAATCAACTGTTATGATATCTCTGTAATAATGTCTAAATACCTCATCCATACCCACTTTAACCATAAACATCCTTATATTTCCAACCAAAAAAGATCAACCAAACACCGCTTAAACTAGAATCCAATACTAAGCAGCCTAAATTATTAGAGCAGGGTCAACATTGTTAAAAACATTATCATATTCATTTTCATCTTGTATGTGATCCATGAAACTTCGTTATCACGTCGGTACTGACTCATTTTTGTACTATGAAATTATGCATCAAACAACAAGTAATAATGATACACGACATTGACTCAATTAGATCCTAACAATTGTTGCACAAGATGACCCATCTAGTCTTAATCAAACCAAAACATCTCTCAATAACTTTCCTTGTCGATGAGTGATCATATTATAGAACTCCTTAAATGTGAAAGTCGGTAATGGAAATCGTAATAATATCAAAACTATTATAATAATAAATAAATAATAGCGGAAGCATGACAATCAAATTAACATAACAAGAAAAATGATTTCCAGTGGACCATCTATACGTATACTTGAAGATCGATCATAATGAAAACAAAGATTACAACATAATTAATATAAGAGCATAACAAGATTGAACATACCCTCATAGCGTGTCTAGTAATCGGTTGTTAACGGGCACTAACCTCGAAGCGTGTCTAGTAATTTGTTGTGATATGGGTCATTTCAATATTCATCTTCAATGAATACATATGAATTTGGTTTCAACAAATATTTGCTCGTGGTGAATATACATTACCAGCAATAATGTAACCATCTTTCATATTAGTCTTAATTCAATCTTAGTCCCGTAATTCGATTAACTATGAAAATTTTGAATGCTTGAACAACATTCATGGATTTAAACAAGCAAATATAAAACACAATTATATAACTGTAAACAAACATACTTCACATTTAAATTCAATCATAAAACTGCTTACAATGTTCCATTATCCCTAATGAACACTTACTTGATGAACATTCTTGTGATGAACAACTACATATTCGAGTTTTCTTCAATCACATATAAATATTATTCATCAATCCTAAAAACACTGTAGTCAAGTATACTTTGATTTTTTCATCAAATATTGATTTTTAATGAATTAGTAGAGTATATATATATTCTAATGAACACATTGACATGTAAGCATTTATATGTGTAGACATAAGCATCAAATGTACATGATGAACATATTAAACTATTATGCCAAAATGATCTTAGAATAAGATAATAACCACATAGATAAGATGAACGAGTACAACATATCGGAAGCCGTAGCGATGCCGACATGATATAGAGAACACTTGAACACGACTAGTTTCTCTCCCTTTACCCACTTGAGTGTAGAGAGCTTGATGGATAGCTAAAATGATTCTACTTGTTGTGTGATTGGGTAGGGAGGGGACTAGTGTATATATATGGCTTAAGGTTAGTATGTCCATCATTACTAAACTTGTAACGGTCAAGACTTAATGTATCATCAAGTGTATTGACCATATCATTGAATATAATAGTAACATATGATTTAAACATATGTAACATACAATTTATTAATGAGACATCATGACATATTACTTACATGACATTCTAAAATCACAAAATTACTTCGTTGAGACATTTCATCAAACACCTTATGGGTGTTTTCATGAACACATGAGTTTTTTAGATAACTTAGAAGAAAACTGTGGAAAACTAGAAGGGGGGTTGAATAGTTTAACCCTCTTTTCGTTTTATAAAATGTTTGTTTGAAAAATCTTCAATTAGAGTTTATTATGAAGACAATATATAATTAATATGATTAATTATATATGTGTACTTTTGAGTTTGTTTTCAAAACTTAGTTTTATGAATAAAGCTTTGGTTGATCTTTATGTGAATATGTTTTTCTTTTGGAATCTTAAAACGTTTTGTATCAAATCATCTATTAAGTTAAACTCAATATGAGGAGTGTGAATAATAATGTAGTCGATCATATCATATAATTATGCACATCATCACAATATTAACTTGCAACTATAACACAATCAATCATCATGACAATATAAGCAACACCCAACACATATATGCAAGCATAGATATAAAGCGATAAATGCAAGAGTAAATGTAAAGAGATAAGAGAAAGAAGATGCAAACCGGACACGATGATTTATAGTGGTTCGGCTACAAGGTCTCCTTCCTTGCCCTACTCCACTCCCCGAGTCACCTACTCGAGAGTTTTCTTCACTACTCAACAAGCTCCCTTTTGGCGGAGAAAACCTTACACAACGTTGCTTACATTATTTAACGACACTAAGCTAAATGTCGGGTTCTAATAGTAGCTAGAACCAATCTCACGACACGACTTCAATCACTACACAACTTCTTCACAACTTCACGACTTCTTCACGACTTCACGACTTCATGACTTCTTCACGACTTCACGACTTCTTCACGACTTCACAACTTCACAACATCTTCACTACTTCACAACTTCATGACTTCTTCACTACTTCACACCTTCATGACTTCTTGACTCACTACTAAGTAAGATCATCTTGATCTACTTATTACATATACTTACACAACTTGTTTCTACATCTTCACATCAATACTAACTAGACTCTAATACTTCTTTGACTTGATGGTAAGAAGTATTCTTCTCTTGCACTTTGAATGGTAGAGGATTGGATCACTTGAAACAAAGATTAATAATCTTATGATCAAAGGGTTTTAGAAGATGTTTAGAGAGATTTAGATCTGAAAATTTTCGTGCAAAAGGTTGGTAAAAATACCAGATTTAAGGTGGTATTTATAGGAGAAAAATTCTGACTTTTTCGGACAGGGGAGCGTGGCCGGTCCCCTTAATTGTGGCCGGCCCCCTTAAAATTAAGGGGGCCGCCCAGCTGTAACGGCCAGAAAAATTGTCTTTTAGTGGGGATAGTTTATTTGGTGAAAAACTAACTGATTTTGGTTAAAAATTTGAATTCATATATTTAGAATGATTAAAACATTTTTCTTTATTACCAAAAGTGTTTTTCAAAAATATATAATATGTTTATATAATTAAATAAACTTTGTGATAATTAATTAAATACCTCTTTGATCATGAGATGTATTAAGCACTTGTTTATTCATACCTTAAGTGATTGTTTAAGCATACTCGAGACGTTGAGATGTCGAGAGACGTTGACGTATGTATGCATAGATGATTTGTGATTACAAGTAACTTAAACACTTTACGTTATGTGTTGTAACTTACATCTTTGTCATCATCAAAACATGAAGAGGATGTTTAGATTAAATATCGTAATATAAATATCCTAATATTTATGCCAACAAAAACTTTAGAAAATCAAAAAAATATAAAGAATTGATGTTAATTTAAATTTTGTTAATCAAGAATCACCATAGAATTTTTATTTTGACTCAAGTTAAACGAACCCCTAAGTTTTAGCTAAATTTGCGAACCTTGAATTTGATGGAAAATTTTGTGTTTTATAGGGATGGAACGAATATATGATGAAGTTGAATAGAAATCGAAGCCTAATTTTGTGATTTTGAATGATCTTTAAAACTAAAATTAGTTTAGAGATTTGGGGAAGTTGTGAAAGAAAAGAAGAAAAAGAAAGATAGCTGACGTAAGATTGAAGAAGAGAAAGTGAAGGATGTGTGTGGGCTATAGATGACTTTTTAGACTTTTAATCGAGTCTTTTCCCACTTTGCATAGGATCATGTATATACAAGTACACATGTGTTTCCATATGTGTATATATAAGTACTTATATGTAAAATATGTAACATAACATGAGTTATTTTTAGACCATTTGGCATAGTGATAGTATCTCGAAGCACACGACTCTCTACTTCCGAACCTTACCATCCCACCAATACAATAGAAAACATAAGGTCTCTTATGCAAACACCAAGAACATTGGTACAAATCTCACCCTTTCATTTCCAATAAGTTTTTTGATCACATGTTAGAACCTTGACTTTAATACAGGCACCAAATCCACCTCTCATTAGTTTCATTGTGAGGCACTTGCACACGTTTTTTCTAGAACTCTTTGTTAAGTCGGCATACGACATCTAAAAGTAACTTGAAATAACAGCTTATAATTACACCTGATCTTTGAAATGTATATGCTATTATTCTTTTTTCACGTTAGAGCACTAATTGACATGCCTAACTTATATACCTAAATGTATACCTAATCCTATATGGCATCATTTTGTTGGTAACAGCCGCTGGACCCACTTTTTCACAAAACAATAAATTATTGACATGTTGATTTAGCTACAAGTTTAGTTATATTTTGAGGCATTTCAATCATTTTCCTTCTCGTTATGAGCACGCGTTTGTAGGAACATTGCAACCCACATATCAACTAGCATGTGTTTGCTGCCAGTGGCGAAGCTAGAAAATTTTCGGTGGGGGGTCGGGATCTAATTTTTTTTTCCTAACGCTATATACCCCCTACATCGCAAAAAATGGGGGGTCGAAACCGAATATACTGAAATTTTTCTACACGAAAACTATATACTCCCTACATCGCAAAAAAAATTTCGGGGGGTCAGGCGCCCCCCCCCCCCACCACCCCCCCCGCCCACCACCCCCAACCCCCCCCCCCCAGATGTAGCTGCGCCATTGTTTGCTGCTACGTAGTCCTTTTCTTGTTTCAAGCAATTTACAAAGTTTTGAATGCAAGTATATTCATTCGAATACTAGCCACATTCAGTAATATCACTTTGATACTCCATGCTCCCCATATTGTCATGTCTATTGTCAAACTCATTATATATTTTCTACGAAGCGTTTTAGACTCGATCAAATGGCTGAAGATGGAGAAGAAGACGAGCCGCCAGGTAGAATATGGGCTTCAATTGTATTTTTTTCTAATCTCATCCAAGTTCTCAAATTTTTTGTGCGGAGAAAACTTTGTGAACAAAAAGGAGTGGAAATAAAAACACAAAGGATGCAATTCTCGAGAATATACCCAATTTCTCCAACTTTTTTTTAGCGTACCACATAGAAATGGAACTGTTTTGACTTCTTTGGCCTCAATTCTCATTACCAAACACACCCTAAGTGTATAAAGACAGTGCATTAATACTTTACATAAAATGATGATATACAACAAGATTAGTATCAAACTAGGTACACATAATATACATTTTTGATAAATACAAAAGAATCACATAATTTACTTTTAAACTGCTTCACCGGATGACAAACATAGGATCAAGAAACTTACTTAGTGATCTTCATAAAACTTTCAAGTCTATTATCTTTAACAACATTTACCTTCAAGTTATATAGATCACTTTCAACATTCATCCACAGGTACGACGTCTCTTCATCACATGTAACATCTTCTAACTCACACAAGGTGCTCATTGGCGCTGGCAACTCTTGTAAGCCATGACAACCACTCATCTTAAGTACTCTTAGGCCAGATAGTTCACCAATCGCTTCAGGCAGTACGCTTAGGCTCAAACAATCAGATATATCAATGAACCTTAAGTTATGCAAGCTTCCAATTGACTCAGGTAGCTCTTGTAGTTTCGTGCAACACTGAAGGTTTAAGTTTTCAAGATGTAACAAATTCCCTAACCCTTTAGGAAGACCATCAAGCTCATGACAATTAGT
The DNA here is from genome assembly GCA_014162995.1 of Artemisia annua. NCBI lineage: Eukaryota > Viridiplantae > Streptophyta > Magnoliopsida > Asterales > Asteraceae > Artemisia > Artemisia annua. The sequence goes on from LBNU01015300.1 coordinate 18,607, forward strand.
GATGCTAAGAGTCTGGAGATTAACAAGATTACATATTCCTGATGGAAGTTCTTTTAGATCATAACACCCATCGAATTCAAGTTCTGTAAGACTTGGTAGCGGATCTAGGATTTTTAATCGTATGTAGCACAAATTAAAAATGCGACTCATTACGCTTCAGCTGAAACTAGCGTCTAACTTAAGCTGAAAATGTTCGAATTGCTTAAAATCAATGCTAGCTAGGCTGCTCACTTTGAATATCACAATGTAAGCTCATAAACTAAATAAACTTTGAATATCTTAGAAATCCAACATACCATTATAAAACCTTGGTTGCGCCATAAAAGAATTATTTACATATATCTTTTTATTAATGTATATATTATCTTTTACTCAAAAAGTTTCAAAAAGAAAGAATATGTACATAAAACCTATTTCCTTTTAATATGTTTAGTGGCCCACCCGGCTAACTTAACTAGCCGGCCATTTAATGTTTCTTCTTGCCAGAATATGTTCATAAAACCTATTTCCTTTTAACGTGTTTAGTGGCCCACCCGGCTAACTTAACTAGCCAGCCATTTAATGTTTCTTGCCCTCAGCTTAATTACCATTGTCTTCTTGAAAAAGTATCAAGTACTAGTATATACAGTCTATGTACGTTAAATCCATTTGCTACTTCATAATCAATGAATTACCGCTAGCTCAACATTAAAAACTAATCTTTTATATAGCTTAAAAACTAATTTTTTACATAAAATTTAATAGCTCGCCGGTTGAATTTTGCTAAACTACTAGATCTTTCCCTGCTCACAAATCTATCAATGTTATGCAACCAAGTCCATGTGTGGCACGTGCCACACCTGGCCAAGCACTGGATCCGCCCCTACTTGGTAGCATATTAGAAGAATCGTTGTCAGAAACCGTGAAAGCATCACCTATCTCACACATAACAAATGATAGTTTTTTTAGATTGTGTAGTGTATATATGGGCTGAATAGTGGAAACCGACACACATGCATGTTCAAATATAATTATTTTTAGACTAGATAAATAGCCGATTAATGCATTATTGTGTAGTTGAGAAGGATAAATAACCGATTGATCCATTCTTTTGATATTCAGTGTCAAATCATCACCTTTAGGTGCAGTTAGATCATAGCAAATTAAGTCGATACCTTCATCTGCAATCGAAGATTGCGATAAGGTTACTAAAGAGAGGAAACATATTGTTAGAAGTAACGGATTAAAATTAATGTTATATGTCCGGATTCGAACACGAGACTTCGGGATTGCACACATTACGTATGAGTTTCAATGTATTAACAATTATTATATTGAATTATGAATAATTATTAATTTCACAAACAAAACATGTAACGGTCGTTTGTAGTTAACGGTAATTGGACTAAATGATCGTTGGAGGAAAAGATGAAGGACTGAACTTGAAGGGATAATTGTTTCGAAATGTTTCGAACTTGTCACCTTTTACTATGTTGTGTAATGAACTTTTTTTTTTGCTAATGTGTGTATCAAACTGCCTAATCCGTTCTATTTAGTGAATGCTAACATGATTAAGGTTTTTCCGTTAGCGTAAATTACATAAATCGTCCTTGTGGTTAGGCCCAAATTGCAAGTTTCGTCCTTTTCTCTAAAAAATTGCTAACGGCCGTTTAACAAAGGCAATGTTAGTCCATTTACCAACGATCATTTGCAACGTTAGTCCTTTATCAAAGGCAACGTTAGTCTATTTACCATCGCCACCACCCACCTCCACCA